>JAODAL010025339.1:0-58802 GCA_025379985.1 Phyllomedusa bahiana
GCCCCATACCCAGGGGGCACAGCGGTGTCACGCGGGTTTCAACACCTGCTTGCCTCGCAAACAAAGTCACCGGGGGAGGAACTGCTCCGCGTATGCAGAAAGAAATCGATGTTGGCTTTCTCCGGCCAACGAAAATGGGGAACCTGGTGACGGACAAGGGGGAAACAGGGTGTCCGCGCTGCCCCGGGAGGGATGTCCGCGCCCGCATGGCCATGTGTTCAATTTTTTTTGTAAACAAGGGGTTCCTAAAGTCTTCCCCGATTTTTCAGAAGATTCTGAAAATGGCCAGGAACTGTGCATGCATTTCTCCTTTCCTAAAAAGCCGGGAACCCCTCCTCGAATTGCAGCGCGAAGGGGGCCTCCCCCAAACACACCTGATAGCGATTTTTCCACCCGTTGGAATTCCAGCCGCACAAGTTGGACCGATGTAGAACAGAGAAAGGCATTAACATTTTTTGATGATCCAGGGAAAAAGGATACTCCCCTGGTAATTTTGATGCCCGCGTGGCAGCTCATGCGTGACACTGCCGTTTTTTGGGGCCATTCGAGGGGGGCCACTTTTGTCATCCCCAAACTACGGATAAAACGTCATTCCACTGCTTCTGCCTGGAACAGATGTGAAAAATCTGTCTGGACAGGGGACTGGGACGGGGGCGACTCATCTCGCGGCCAAATAGCCCGGGGGGGACTGAAATGGAGGAGGAGGGGGGGGACATTGGAGCAGAAGCTTGTCGGGTGAAATATGGATTTTCTACCCAGGTAAAAGAGGGGGGACAGGAGCACGGGAGGAGGAGATGGAGATGAGGAAAGGGGCAGATGACCCCAAGCACCGGCATATACAGTGGAGATGGGGGCAGGGACCCTCGGAGTCACTTGTGCAGATGGCCCGCAGCATGTGTTTGCCTGGCTAAATGCAGCCGAATAGTCAGCTCTGGCCAAAGGGGTTACTTTTGGCTCTCCACCCTATTGGGCCCTCGCTACCGTCCAAAATGGAGCCTTTTTTCAGCTGCCAAGGGGGGCAAACTCAAATACATAGGGGAAAACCTCCTTTTTGTTGGGCCCCTGCCTATGTGGGCAATTTGTCCCTCCCCTGACAGGGCTGGCCGGGGGGGGCCTCAGCGCTCCGTACTACTGCCGTGGGTCTGGGAAAAGGTGGGGGTAGGAGCAGTACCAGCTCCATCAGCACACCTAAGTTTGGGGTCCTGATGGCAGCTTCCTTTACCCCTAGGAGGGGGGCAGCGCCAGCAGCAGCAGGGGCCGGGGCATCCCCGAAACCCAAAAGGGGGTGGCCTATTGGACAGCACTCTGCCCCCCCCATTGAGGATCCCCCTGGATACTGGGCAGCCAAACTGGATGTGTTTGGCCCCCAACTTCCCAGTTTGCAGTGGGAAGCTGTCCTGCCGGGCCCTAGTGTGGCATCAAAAACGGGTTTTTTCGGGTGCGGCGGGGGCCATTTTTAAACCCCCAAAGGGGAGAACCCGTTTTGTCCACGGGAAATGTGGGAACACTGACCTTTGTAAATGAACAGGGGGGGATGGGCCCGGGATTTCCACACACCCAATCCCTTTTGGGCGTCAAAACTACACACCATGACGCCTCACCCAAAACTTTAAAGAAATTAGCCCGGGTTCAAACACCTCCCTTTCCCACTTTTCGATGTGCCACCCGCCTAAATGCCTCAAACCTGCTGACAGTTTTTCCCCCCATCTCCACAACCATTTTTTCCAAAGGGGATGGTTTTTGCCACGGGTGTTTGAGCGTTTACTTGACTTTTGGGTAAACCCGGGTGGGATAGTCGAAAAGGGAAATTTAAATCAAGATGTTTCCGATAATCGAAAATAGATTATCGCCGATCACCATTAAAGTCTATGGGAGGGGAAAAAACAACTTCATTCTTACACCCAAACGGGCGGGGAGAAGCGGAATAAAATCCACAACAGCAAAAATGGTACGTCTACACTTATTTAACACCTTAGGTTTTAAAAGCCCCCAGAAAAAAATAACACAAAACCCTTCCACTACCCCCCGCTTGTATCACCCGCATGACCCTTAAACCTGCATGGGCCCCCCAAATTAAAAAATGCCAAAGGCAGCATGATTTGGGAAAAATCATTTTTCTTGAACTGGACTTTTCCTTTTTCCCTTTCTGGAAAGAAAACATACCCCCCCAAAACCTTCATGAAACCCCCGATTTTTAAAAATGCCGGGGAAAAAAAAGTCTTTTTAAATCACCCCCCTTTTAGTTTCACTGGGCAAAAGACTATCCCCCGTCCCGAGCCACACATTAGCCCCAAAAACCCGCATGACCCCCAGATTTAAAAAAGTGCCGGAAAAAAGGGGGTCTTTCAAAACCCCCAAATTTTTTTTTTCACGGACATTGGGCTAAAACCCCACCTGGGCCACAGCATGAGCCCCAAACCTGCATCAAACCCCCCGAAAAAAAAGGCCTGAAAAAAGGGGTCTTTTTTAACCCCCATTTTATTTTCCCCTGGACAAAACTAAACCCCGTCCCTGAGCCACAGCATGAGCCCCCAAAACCTGCATGAAACCCCCAAATTTAAAAAGTGCGGGAAAAGGGGTCGTTTTAAAACCCCATTTTTTGTTTCAACCTGGAAAATTGGGCAAAACCTGTCCCTGGGCCACCCGCAGGGGCCCCAAACCTGCAGGGCCCCCAATTTAAAAAAAGCCAGAAAATGGAGTCTTTCAAAACCCCCATTTTTGTTTTACTGGGCAATTGAAATATACCTTCCTGGTAACCTACAACTGTTTTAATCTTCCCGGACCGGCCCTTGTAAAAATTAAGAGGAATATTTTATCAACCCATTTTGTACGCTAAATTTTTTAGTAGTTTTAAAATTTTAGAAAAAAAATTTTTTTAAAATAGTATGGAAACCCACCACGTCTTTGTTTTTTCTTTTTTTTTTGTAATTTAAAAGTCTCACTACATGAATTGCTACTATGTTAAAGATCTTGCAAAAAATAATTTTGAAATATTGTCCATTAACATTCCCCTACCTTTTCCTTTCTGACTGCACCATCACCCTTGACCACTCTGACTTTTTGGGAAAACAAATGTTTTTAAAAACTACATTTTTTTACAAAAACCTGAGTCTAGCTCATTTCACAGCAAAATGCCCCAAAAATTAAAAACTGACCCTTGGCCACTCTGACAAGGGAAGAAAAAAAACTGTTAAAACCACTTTTTTTTTTATAATAACCGGGTTTTTCTAGCTGCATTTCACAGCAAAATCCCCCCAAAAATTCAAAAAAACCCTTGGGCCCACTTTTGACAATTGTGAAAACAATGTCTGTTAGAAACAACTTTTTTTAGAAAGATTTTTAGTATGCTGCTTTAAAAGCAAATGCCCCCCAAAAAAAATTTTAAAAATGACTTCTCACCACTGTTAAAAATTGTAGGGAAAAAGGGCCACTTAGAACCACATTTCTTTCCCAAAGGACCAGATTTAGCGTACTCCACACCATAAGCCCAAAAAATTAAAAAAATGACTTCTCAGCCCTGTTAAAAATTTGAGGGAGAAAGGCCACTAGAACCACATTTCTGTTCCAAGGACCAAAATTAAGCGTATCTCACGCAAACATGACCCAAAACCTAAAAATGCAACAATTCTAAAGAAAAAGAGTAAATGGAAACTTTTTTGTCAAAAAACCTTGGTTCTTTTACAGACCACACCGCAAAACCAGCAAATTATCTTTTGGGAACGAGAATAAAAATTGCAGAAAGAAATGATTTTTTTTAAAAAAAAAAATTTCAAGAGGACCATTTCTGTTTGAAAGGGGAAGTGAATAAAAACCGGCAACTAACGGTGCCTGGGGCAATTGGGGCCACAACTCATCAAGATCCATGCCTGTTTCACTTGATGAATGTAAAACGATCAACATTATCTGTGGAAAGCCGGAGCGTTGTCTGAAATGACTCCCCCAGCTGTGCTGAAGGTCCGCTAGATATGACCGGTTTGGGGCGGACAACACCTCTATGGCGTGGCGGCCAGCTCGGGCCTTCATCCTTTTTGGATACCCAGAATCAATTGGGGCCCGGAAACCCCAACATAAAAAAAACATCGGTATTAGGCGCAGATATCTGCACCAGATCTTAAGCCTGGTCTCTGTGTGTTTTTGGTTCCTCTTTTGCATGCGTTGGGGGGTGGAAAATAAAGATTGCCAGAGTCACCCATTGGGCTTCCCACCTTCCCTGCTGCTGCTGCTGCAGCTACGGCTACTTGGCATCTACTGCTGTAACGTCACTGATGTTTTTCCCCGGACTTTGAAGAACGTGAACAGACCAACAGAGTCTCCAGTTGATCAAGCACAAGGTCTCCATTTCCTGCTTTTTTACTCTCTATTTGGTGGGGGGAAAAGGAAGTGCTGAGTTTTTTTTGTCCGGGGATCCAGGAGGGGGGCCACCCAGAACGTTTTTCTTTTGGGAGGGCCCCTTAACGAGGTTCATTTGGAGGAAATGGAGCATCCAAGCCCCAATGTAAGATGGGCCTTGGGTCAGGGGCACTAGCAAACTGATTTTCCTCACTTCCTCCCCGCCTAAATTTCGCGCCAACCTCTTTCCAAGACAGGACTCGGTAACGCGTGTCTAGGAATACCTCCTCCTCCTCCTCCTCCGCTTCCTCCAGCAATTTTCAAAAAACCCCCTGACTTCCTGAGAATGCCCCCGAGAGCTGAGGGCTGCCTTGCACTAGCCCGGACCCCAAAAACCCTGCCCTAAGAAGACCGATAAAATTGTAAAACTCGGGTCTCTGGATTCGACGGAGAAAAGGGGCTCCATGTCCGCATCTTGTCCTCTCCCCTCCGTCGCTGGGGGGACCTATTTTCAATGCCCAAAACCGTCGTTCCAGAACTAAGATCACCAAAAATAATGCTGACAAGGGGCATTTACCACACTGCCTTTTTGGTGGCTTCTTTCAAAACGCAAGGGGGGGTGCAGAACTCTTTCACCTGCCTCCCCTCGGGGCTCAACACCCCGAGGTCTGCACCGCTGCTTGTCGGGCCCATGTGTACTTCGTACTGCAATGGATTGCGCGCTCCCAAAACAATCGCGGGAGCAGGGAGGATGGAATTCCACTTTTTGCCACGCAACAAGAACGGTTGAGGGGGAGGCGGAGCTGCGTTGCAACCAGCCGGGGGACGAAGCGGTGCGAACGGCGGAAGTGCAACTAGCCCTCGACCTTCCTCACAGGCAGTCCAGACCCCCGGGTAGCGCTTTAGAAATTTCGGGACGACAAGGTTCATCACATGTGCCAGGAAAGGGGATTCTCCAGCCTCCCGACCCAAGGGCGCCACAGATTTCGCCCTTTTATCGCACACCCCCTTGCCTGGCACAAGGTTCTTGTCACCCACCAGGCGGGGGCCTCGTTCCGGAGAGCCCACACTCCTGACCTGTGGGGGGGGAGGCCCCTCCAAAGTTTAAATTTTCAACACGCCTAGTTTCTCTGGGCACGGAGCCACCAGAGGACCTTGGGGGAAAGAGCCCTGCACCATCTCTGCTTTTTGAAGAGCGGCCCCAAAGCCAGAGCCACCGTCACCACCAAAACATCCACCCACCCCCCCATGACTGCAAGAGATATAGGGGGCCTTTGGCCGGCTTACTATCCATGTGTCGGGGACTTTACCGACACAGATCAGAAAACGCGTTTAAAATTTTAGATGACACGGGGCTGGCCGGGGCAGGGAGGGGCTTTTTCTGGCAAAGAAATGCCTGCTCGGCATCGGTATTGGGGGCAGGCAAGGACCATGACTGGCGAACCCACTGTTCCCCAGATGGAAAGGAACATTTCAAGGGCCCAAAACCTGGAATGCCGACATTCAGGGTTTTGGGTTTGGGATGGTTTGGGGTTAAAGTGTTTCTTTTCTACTCCCAAACCTGGAAGACAGAAGGCGGGTGCTAACGGGCCCCTGTACGGCGGCAGGTCGTCAAACTGGCGAAGAAAGGTATGATGGTTTCTCTGGGGGTGCTTTTACCGGCACGGTGAAGGCTGAACGGAGCTGATCCCGACATACTGAGAGACATGGGGACTAGGGAAAGCTTGGGGGTGGCGGGGGAGGAGGAGGCGGGGGACAGAGGTGTGACAGTGGTTGTAAGCCCGGCTCGTGGGCCTTTTTTGGCCAAGTGTTGCCCCATTTCAAAGCAGCTTCGCTGCATGGAAATAAAATTTGGGGGTGTTAAACACCAAGATTCTTGCCTCACGTGCTTTACGGGGAAAGGGGGCCATATACATCGCTGTTGAACAAGCTTTCTCAAAGAAGGCCCCGGCTTTTAGAGGTCCTGGACCTTTTTGCGCGATAACGGGGCGGGGGTTTCGCTGACCGTGGCTGCGGAATCAACACGGGCTTTTGCGACCGGGCCCCTCCCCTTTTTTTGGGGGGATCTGTATTGACACCACCCCATCACTTCCCCCCTCCAGTGATTTTTGCGTCGCAAACAAATTCGCGGGAAAAACCACATGGGTCCGCAATGTCTCATCATCACACAACACAGTGACTTGGCGTCCCCGACATTCGCATCCCCGGGGCTAGGGGACAACAAGAGGCACTGCAAGGGGTTCCGAACGCCCGGATTTTTGCCCATTGACCGGCTTTTCCTTCTCCCCTTGATGGCATCAGTAACTGGGCGTCAGATCAACAAAAAAATCTTCTTGGCCCTTTATCTTTTAACATCCTTCTGACCCCCCAATCGCATTTTTGTCATCAAAAAGGGGTTCAGAAAATGGTTTTCCCCCAGGGGGGTACACGATTACATTTTGGGGTGCCCTTCGCTTCTATTGGACGTGCTGATATCGAGACGACATTTGTAGCCGTACTGGAGGGCAGGAGGGAAACTCGGATGCAGGGGCATTAACCACTGAAGAACAGATTGGCACGCTGTTCGTTACTGAGATTTACAGGCCCGACCCACGATGACAGGCCTGACGTCCTACAACCGACAATCCGCGGCAGCGGTTGTCCGCCGCACTGGGGGAGCACCTTCTCCGACCTCTACTCATGTCCTACCCCCCCCCTTTGCTCACTTTTTCCACCCGCTTTTTGCTCCATTTCCAACATAAAAATTTAGAAGGTATGGAAGATTTTTTGGAAAATCCTTATTAAAAGACGGGAAAACACACTATTCTCAAAACCCTTATTTCCACAGCCCAAAAGGAATTAGAAACGAAATGTTTCTTGCGAATACCTTAAATACGTCTATGGAAGAACCTAAGAAAAATCAAAATGTTCTTCCTTCATCCCCGGTTTACAACTGCCCATAGGACAGAAAATAGTTTTCACAAAAAACATACAAAATGCATATCTGCCAAAACCCGAGATTAACGAGCCCAATAAAAAAATATTCAGAATTTAAAGGAGAGAAATTGTGTTTTTTGCAGCAATTTACAAACAGAACAGTTTTTAAAAATTTTTCTATCAGAATTGTTTTTACAACGTGGCTATTTGAAAAAACTAGGGGCCGCACCACTGCAAAACAGCATTTAAAAAAATTTGATAACAAACAAATTTTTTGCCCCTATCAATACCCTGCGTGACCAAAATTTCTGAATTCAAATTTAATGCAAGTCCTCAAAGAAAAAGCGGACTGCGCCAAAGGAAATGAACCATATCTAAATGATCGGGTAATATAAGGTTTTTTTTTTTCACCTATCAAATACACGGCTAACAAAAAAATTGCTGTTTCAAATTTAAAATGCAAGGGGCCCAATGAAAAAACGGCCTGCCCAAAGTGAAAAACACCCATCGAAAATTTTTCGGATAATAAAAAATTGAGTTTTACACCTATCAAATACCCGACGGTACTACAAAATTCTGTATTTAAATTTTAAATCAAAGGCCCAATGAACAAAGCTGGGCTGCGGGAAAGTGAAAAAAAAAACCTTCGAAATGTTACGGTAATATAAGGTATTTTTTTGCACCATAAATACACCTTTGGGGGTACAAAATTGCGTATTCAAATTTTAAGGCAAGGGCCTCAATGAACAAAGCTGACTGGGGGCCAAAGTGAAATGAACACCTATCAAAAAATATACGGGTAATAAAAGTTGGGTTTTTCACCTTTAAAACACCTGCAGTTTCTAGAAAAGATCGTACCTAATAAAGTTCAGGCTGCACAAAATACAAAATATTTTTAACAGAAAACTTTAAAAAATCCCTTTCCCAAAGCAGGGCAAAAAAATCCCGGGGGTGCACAATATCCACTCCCTTTAAAAACCGTCTTCTGTCTGGTTTTGCCCGCGGGCCCCCCCCCCCCCACCCCACTCCACCCCGTGACGTACAGGGCTAATCTCCTTTAAAAAATTCTCTCCCCAAGTTACAAAAATGCAAAAATTTTAACTACCAAGTCTAATTTCACAGCTAAAAGCATAGCTGTCCCGTTGAACAAATAGAACCGTTTTTGCTACTGTTTTTTAAAAAGAGACCCCGGCCCAAAGTCCTACTCAAGAAACACAAAAACCCCACTGAGGGAGAACAAGGGAAGGGGGTGTTCTAGTAAAACCAGGTCATGTGATTTTCCAGCCAATCGAAAACCCTACACCCCTCAGACGGGCACACACCCACCACCCTGCTCTATCTGTAAGCTGATTTGCTGGCCGCCAAAAAGACAGAACGTAAAAGGCCGATATTTTAATACCAAATATACTCAGTATAAACGTGTTTTTTTAGTACAAAAAATGGCTGAAAATCCCCCCCTCGGCTTGTCTTGAGTCACTGTCGGGTCTCGGAAGCGCTGCGATGGCCCATGCGCCGACGGGCCTTCATTTTTATGCGGTTCCTCGGGGATGCATATAACTGAAAGCCGAGACCCCCCGACAGTGTCCAGGGGCGCATGGCCCGGGGGCTGTCGGGGTTTTCTCTTTACTGTATGCACCCTCCGGGGCGCATACGTGAACAATACCCCGGAGCAGAAGCGAGCGCTCCGGCTCCGCAGTGGACCCGTGCGCCTCGGGCCCCCGATTTCCGGCCAGCAGCGTTGTCTCCGCTGCGTGCGCGGCCTGATGCATCACGCCCCTTTCCGAAAAATCTTTTTCCACCCTGGGCTTATACTCGAGTCAATAAGCTTTCCCGTTTTTGTGGCAAAAGTAGGTGCCTTGGCTTATACTCGGGTCGGCTTATACTCGCGTATATACGGTAGATTATGTGCAGATTTTCACCTAAATTATCGCGTGATAGCAAAAATCCAGTCACCATAAAAACCGTGCCGATTTCAACTTTATCGATAATAATCGCTCAACACTAATAGCCACCCCCCTCCACAATCTGTCATGTGCCCTTTATACCTCATGCTGGGCTGCTATGCCGTGATATCCAACGTTCATTGTGCCACTCCTTTACCCCATGCGTTCCTCCTGCCGCCTCACCTCCACTCTCTGTCATTTGCCACTTGTGGCTACTACTGTTTTGCCACCCCCCAGAATGTCATTTTGCCACGCCTGACCTCAACTGCTGCTGCCCTGACCTCCCCTTGTTCATTGTACCACTCTTGGCCTACTCCTGTTTTTTTTTCCCCCTCCAAAACATTTGCCCTGCCCGACCTCAGCGCTGCGCCGTGACCCCCACACTGTGTCATTGTGCCACTCTGTCATACTCCTTTTTTTCCACCTCCCGAATGTCATTTTGCCACGCCTGACCCAACTGCTGCTGCCGTGCCCCCCACACTGTGTCATTGTGCCCCTCTGTCCTACCCCCGTTTTGCCACCTCCAGAATGTCATTGTTTCCTGTCTGACCTCAGCTGCTGCTGCCTACCTCCACACTGTCATTGTGCCACTCTGTCCTACTACTGTTTTTTTCCCCTCCAAATGTCTTTTTCCACTGCCCGACCTCATGCTGCTGCTGCCCGTGACCTCCACACTGGGGTCATTGTGCCACCCCTGTGGCCTACTCCTGTTTTTGCCACCTCCAGAATTTAATTGTGCGACTGCCTGACCTCATGCTGCTGCTGCCGTGCCCTCCACACTGTGTCACTGTGCAGCTCTGTGGCCTACTACTGTTTTGCCACCTCCAAAGAATTTCATTGTGTCACTGCCCTGACCTCTTTGCTGCTGCTGCGTGACCTCCACACTGTGTCCATTTGCCCACTCTGTGGCCTACTACCTGTTTTTCCACCTCCAGAATGTCATTGTGCCACTGCCTGACCTCATGCTGCTTGCTGCCAATGACCTCCACACTGTGTCATTGTCCACTCTTGTGGCCTACTCCATTTTTTTGCCACCTCCAGAATGTCATTGTGCCCATTTGCCTGACCTCATGCGCAGCTGCCGTGACCTCCACACTGTTCATTGTGCCAACTCTGTGGCCTACTCCATTTTTTTGCCACCTCCAGAATGTCATTGTGCCACTGTTTGCCCTCATGCTGCTGCTGCCGTGACCTCCACACGTTCATTGTGCCACTCGTGGCCTACTCCTGTTTTTTTGCCACCTCCAGAATGTCATTGTCCCCACTGTCTGACCTCATGCTGCTGCTGTGGCTGTGCCGTGCCCTTCACACTGTGTCATTGGGGCCACTCTGTGGCCTACTCCGTTTTTTGCCACCTTTCCAAATGTCTTGGGGCCACTCTCTGACCTCATGCTGCTGTGGCTGCCGCCGTCCACCTCCCCACTCTGTCACTAATGTTGCCACCTGAGCTCTCATTTTGTTTTTTTTCCAGCTTTCGCTGGCATGACTTTATCAGTCCCCACATTCCCCCGTTGAGTTTTTTGGTCAGTTTTGCCCTCTTAAGTGCCCAGGGAATTTTAATGTGAAGCGATTCTAAAGCGGCAGAAAATCATTGCGTGTCATACTAAAACACAACATTGTATGAAGACCAAACCAAGCTCCCTCTGCATATTTCAGCAAAGGCACAAACGTTCTACAGCACCAGCAGGCTCTGTGCAGCCTGGAAATAGCTGTTTTTTAACGTGATCATGCCGAAGTAATTCGGGACCAAATTTAATTTTGTCGGGAAATTCGGCGAAGTGACCGAATCGAATTTTTGAGAAATTCGCCCATCTCTAGTTATAATACATAAATAATAAAAAAGTGTTGCTTAAATGATGATTATACTGTACTGTCCAATAAAGATATATCTGTTTTTCTTAACGATACTCCTACCACTGAAAATTTATAAAAACTCTTGCCAAACTTTAATAAAGAAGAAAGAATGTACCGACATTTTGGAAATATCTCTTGTTCTTTCCACGATGTATGTACATACAAATTTATAATTTGG
The DNA here is from genome assembly GCA_025379985.1 of Phyllomedusa bahiana. NCBI lineage: Eukaryota > Metazoa > Chordata > Amphibia > Anura > Hylidae > Phyllomedusa > Phyllomedusa bahiana. Next base: position 11,221 of record JAODAL010025339.1, read on the forward strand.
ACATCACACAAAGCTGGGAGATATTTTAATCTCTCGAAAACACCCATTCTAGGTCTATTATGATTACCAAAATCATTTATATTTGCCAAATGTCAAAATAGTGAGAAAGAGAGAATTTTTAAGGCATTTTTATTACTTTCTGCAAAGTCAAAAGTTTACATACACTAGGATTACTATGCCTTTAAACAATTAGAGATAGCCCATATGATGATGTCATGTTTTTGGAAGCCTCTGTTTATTGGCAACATCTGAGTTAATTAGAGAGACACATGTGGATGTATTAAAGCACACCAGAAACACAATGCTTCTGTGTGTAACATCATGGGAAAGTCTAAAGAAATCAGCCAAGATATCAAGAAGAGAATTGTGGACTTGTACAAGTCTGGCTCATCCTTGGTTGCAATTTACAGATACCCGAAAGTGCCTTTGTTCATCTGTACAAACAATTATATGCAAGTAAAAACAAGATGGGAATGTCCAGCCATTATACTGCTCAAGAAGGAGATGGGTTCTGTTTTGCAGAGATGAACGTACTTTGGTCTGACATGTGCATATCAACCCGAGAACAAAAGCAAAAGACCTTGTGAAGATGCTGGGGGAAGCTGGTAAGATTTTGTCATTGGGTTGCCAAGAGACAGTCAAGATCAAATTTGTAGTGGATGTTTCATAGTTTAGTATTGAGGATATTCAAGTGGTAATTAATTTTATGTTCATTGGCTATTTATTTCCTGTATCATTCATTATCTTATTTGGTATTAGGTTTTAATTTAGTTTAAATATGTTATTATAATGGACTTTGGTAAATAAATTGGTTATTTCGTTGTTAAAGATATGCGTGTGGAAGATAGATGAATGCTCTATTATACATAGTATGGGAGGTAACCAAACATTGTTAATTGATAATAATTAAATTTGAGGCTTAACATGGTGTTCACGGGATTGGGTTGGCGAAGATATGCGTGTGGAAGATAGATGAATGCTCTATTATACATAGTATGGGAGGTAACCAAACATAGTTAATTGTACTGTATCAACATGGGCTAAAAGGCCACTCTGCCACGAAGAAGACATTACTCCAAAAGAAACAAATAGAAGCCAGATTAATGTTTGCAAATGCACACAGGAACAAAGACCTACATTTTTGGAGACATGTCCTGTGGTCTGAAGAAACTAAAATTTAACTGTTTAGCCATAATAAGCATCTTTACATTTGGAGGGAAAAAGGAGACTCTTGAAAGCCTAAGAACACCATCACAACTGTTAAACATGGTGGTGGCAGCATCATCTTGTGGGGTTGTTTTGCTGCAGGAGGGACTGGTAAACTTCACAAAATAGATGGCATCATGAGGAAATAAGATTATGTGGCAATACTGAAGCAACATCTCAAGACATCAGCCAGGAAGTTAAGGGGGTTGTATCATTTCATTAAATGGTCTTCAGAATAAGGGAACAGTGAAAACAAGTAACTTTGCAATTGGATATCATTTGCAAAGCTGTCTTGTTTTCACAGTCTGCCTTATCTTAGTTTTGTGTAAACATTGTTCCCCAGTGCTGGTCGGATTCCAACTCCTTTCATTTCATTGGCTGATGGCTCTATTAACTTACATTCTGTCTGGCCCCCGGTTGTATTCACGGGAGCGTGCATTCCTGCCTCTCTCACTCAGAATAAAGGGCCGGCAACATTTCACTCTGCACAGCCAGCAGCTCCACAGTAACACTGCAGCTGCTTCTAAAATCAGAAAACAGCAGAATTGTGCTCGGTGCCTAAGATCTGTGTTGCTCTCGATGAGTTTATAGAAGACTGGATTCAACTGTAACAAACCTCCAGCTGTGAGAGGAGAAGAGATCAGTGCTCTGAGTTCATAGAAGACTGTCTAGACTGAATGCAGTCCTGTGTTATGTAAACAAACAGCTATTACAAAATAAGATTGCATAGGGAGAGGAACGACACAGTGGCATGTGGACTCAGACAGAGAGGGGGAAGAGCACCCTGACTTGGGAGCGAGCATGAACAGTGAATGGGGGGATGATGTCATCCCCCTTCAGTTAAGAAACACCCAGCTTGGAGGGGAAAAAACACCCCTGGATTTGATTAGCTGAGAAACAAAGTACAATGAAACACACGAACAGATGAAGTGATAAATCCCCTTTAAAGCTTGGGCGGAAAAGGGACTTCCAAATGGACAATGACCTGAAGCATACTACCAAACTAATGGAAAAGTGGCCTAAGGATAATCAAGTCAATGTTTTGGAGTCGCCATCACAAAGCCCTGATCTCAATCCTATTGAAAATGTATGGGCAAAGCTGAAAAGGCAGGTTCAAGCAAGGCGACCTAAAAACATGGTTCAGTTACACCAGTTCTGTCAGGAGGGCCAAAATTCCTTTCAACTATTATGTGAAGCTTGTGGAAGGATATCCAAAAAGATTGATCCAAGTCATACAGTTTAAGGGCAATGCTAGTAAATACTAATGAAATGTATGAAAACTTTTGACTTTGCAGAAAGTAATAAAAATGCCTTAAAAAATTCTCTCTCTTCTTCTGGCATTTGGCAAATAATAAATAGTGAAAGAAACAAACTTGGTAATGTATCTTATTATAGCAGAATTTTTTTCCTACACGTATCCTCCTCTCCCAGCCTTTTAGACTGATCACTCATTCTCAATTCACTGATAAAAAAAAGGAATCAAAGAGGATACTATTTTTCAGCTATACTGTGAAATTGGGTTACAACTACTATAAGTGTCATGCTTTTGATTTAACTTAAAGTAAAATACAACCAGAATTTTGCACAAATCTATTTTGGTCGGATAAAATCAAATTTTGGTGAAAATCATCAAGCAATCAATTTGTCCCTAACCCCAGGGAATATCTGAACAACATCTGGAACCCAAGGGTTATGGTTAGTGTTAGTCCAATCTTAACTCCAACCACTAATCTCTGGGGTTCCACGGATGTTGCCAGATGTCAAGTGGTGTTTATATTTTTAAAACTAAAGGCATTGCAGAGGCTGCAGAGAGAGGGAGAGAGTCACACACAGACACTGGTGTTTTAAATGTGTAACCAACAGCTCATTACCTCTGTTTAATGTATTCCATGGTATTGCTGCGTATTAGGATATGATGGAAGGTATCATAGCAGCGAGTTTCCATTTCTGCCTGAACTGAGTTAATGGAAAACTGACAATTAGAAATGGGGATTATTCTGCAAATTTAGCTGAAATAACATATCTTTACATTTTGGTGTCTACCTTGACCAAAAAAATAATCACTCTTAGGCTGCAATCTTCAATTCAATAATTTATTTTCAAGTCCAGGGCATGCAGTTTCCAGTCTGTTCCTAGTTTCAGATGTTTCTCATGTGGCTATGTCTTTCACTATCACATGCTCATACCTCCCAACTTGTAGAGATTGCAAAGAAGAAAACATCAGGCCACACCACTAACAAACACATGACATCACACGAAGACATGCCTCTAACCACGCCCAAACACATATGTGCCAACTTTTTAAATAGCCAAAAAGGGAGACATTTTCAGGACTGCATTGTATCCAATGATGAAATATTAAGTAAGTTGTTATGTAATATACAGCGAAGAAGCAATCAGATACTTTTTACAGCTAAATAGTCATTTTAATGACGCAAATCTGTTTCCCAAATGAAAAAGAGGGACATTTATAGAACTAAGAGGGATAAGGGTTAGAAATAGGAACTGTCTCTCCAAAATAGGGAACTTGGGAGGTATGCATGCTAGATGTGAGTCCTGTGACTCCAGACTGGTGCTGCCTTCACTATCGCCTTCACTATTTTTCATGTACATGCACAGCTTTATTGCTATACTACTTTCTCCTTCTTACAACACATGAAGGATCTCTTCCCTCTTGTGCTGTCAGACACCGATGCTGAGGAATATGTAATTTCTCCCTCTTCTCCCCTGTAGAGTCTACCTTAGGGTGCTTTCCTCTCTATCTACACAGATACATAGCTATATTCACCACCTCTCCCGCTTCAGACTGCGTTTTGTGTTCTTTCCTCCCTTTGTACTGTATACTACTATGTTAATAGCCTGTGTGATTTGCCTTCCTTGATAATGAACAGTTTGTTCCTATGGTGTGTAGTCTAAGATCAATAAATCCTCATGAACTAATCCTAATCCTCACGAACTTAACAACATGGACTGAAAGTTTCCAAGTTAGGCTTGTGTGCCTTGTATGGGTTAATCCACAGATCTTCTATTGTTTGAAATGTCACAAACCGCAAGTATGTTTTAACATATATATAGTTAGAGAATAAATGCGTATTAAATGACAAAAAAGTAAATGTCTGCACGTAAAGTTGGTTTGAAGTCTAAGCTCAATAAAGTTCAGGAACAGTAAGGCTATGTTCACATGATGTTTTTCAGATCCGTTTTTGGATCCGTTTTTCGTACCCAAAACGGATCCAAAAAACATATCTAACAATGTGCAGTTTGATTTACATGGGTTTCAATGTAAAACATGCATCGTCGTTCAGACGAGTCATCGCCGATGCGTGTTTACTTGTGTCTTTTCGAAGCGCTTTTCGGATCAGTTTTAAGAATTGACATGTCAATTCTACTTGCGTTTTACGCAAGTGAAATCCTCATAGGAAACAATGGAGTGCGCTTTTGGAGCCCGAAAAATGGATCCAAAAGTGTAACATACTGTTGGGTACATATAGGATGTGCTTTTCATATGAAAAGCACATCCGAAAAATGCATTGGATTAGAATTTGAAGTGTAATACACTAAATCGGCCCCTAGATGTCTCATTTGATCTAGAAGAACTGTTTGAACTTTAGTAACCTTGACCTACATTTTCACTTAGAGTGGAAAGTGGTTAGGTAGTAGTGAAGCCCAATTGGGGGAGCTAACCGCATTTGACATGTGTTTAATCTTATAAAACATTTTTTATACATATTGAATGATATAAAAGCAGTTTTTCAGTATAGAATGGGTGTTTATAGAAATTATAGAAGTTTTTAATAATAAATTTATAAATGTTTTAGATAAATAGTTTATTATAGAATGTTGAGTAGTTTTAGTATTTACTATTCAGTTTTTAATATTATAGTCTATGGGATCTGTTTTCAGTCTTTTTACAGGAGTTTAAGAAAACAAAAAAACACAGAAAAAATGACTGAAAATGTGTGGAGTGGAGACATAGCCTAAGGCAATGCAAAAGCATGTTTTCATTTTAAATAAAAATGCTTTTATTGTGTAAAAGCAGTAAGACATATAAAAGTATATGTTTGGTATCACTATAATTGTTTAAACCTGCTGAGTAAAGTTAAAATGTCATTTATAGCGCACAGTAACCACTGTAAAAATAAAATAAAAAACACTACTAGGATTGATGTGTTTTGTTGATCCCTCCTCCCAAAATCCTTGATAAAAAGTGATCAAATTGTTATATAAACCCTATAAATATACCAATGAAAACTCATCCCACATAAAACAAGCCCTTAATCAGCTCCATATACAGAAAAATAAAAAGGTTATGCTCCCAGACTATAACAATTGTAATTTTTGTTGAGTAAATATAGTAAAACAGGAAAACTAAATAAAATGTATATAATTGTAATCATATTGACCCCCTCCCTCCTAATAAAGCTAAAGTGTCATTTATATTGCACAGAGAATTTTGTAAAAAGGAAACCCAAAAAACAATACAGAAATTGCTGGGGTCTTTTTTAATTTTCTCCGCCCAATGCTAAAAAATTGTGAGACATCTGTGGGCCCAAAATGCACAATACAGCTCTAGATGAATTCCCCTGAGGAGTGTTGAATCTAAAATGGGATGACTTCTGGAAGGTTTCATGTGTTCTGGTACTTTGGGGACTTTGCAAATATGACATGGCACTCACCAAAATCTGCTTTTTCCAAAAACCCCCAAAATTAGCACTCCCCCCTTTTGTACCCCCTCCCAGCGCCCAAATAGCATTTTAAACCGCTAAAAAAGGGGGAAATTCCCAAAATTGTGAAAAAATTTTTTGGGGGGTGTTTTTTTTTAAAGGGATTTTTTTTGCAAAAAATGATACTTTTTTCAGCTAAAACGGGCATTTTGTTTGGAAAAAAAATTTTTTACATTTTTTTTTTCAAACCTAAAGCTATAAAAAATTGTGAAAAAATCAGTGGGGTCAAAAAAATTTCCCAAACACCCCTGAACACATTGTTTTAAGGGGTCAATTTTTCCCCAAACAAGGTTTCTTGGGGGTGTTTTTTTGGGTTTTTTGGCCCTTAAAGGTGTAAGCAAACCTGAGATGGTCCTTTGAAGAAATCCAAAATTTAAAACGAGCCCCCTTTAAAGTCTAGTAGGTGCTTCCCCTTTTTCTGAGGTTTGGGGTTTTATTTCAAAAAAACGAAATGGGGAACACATATGGAATATTTTTTAAAAGCAGAAAGAAGGGGGGGAAATCAATTTTTGTTTTTTAATTTTCCCCTTGGTAACATATACATTGCCCATGAAAAATGGTTTTTAAATTTTTAAAAATTCCCAAAAAAAATAAAATTTTTTAAAAATTTCCCTTCCATTTTGCTTTAATTCCTTTTGAAAAACCTAGAAAATTTTTAATTAAAAACTTCTTTACATCCTGTTTTGAATCCCAAAAAGGGGGTTTTTCGTTTTTAATCTAACAAACTGGCCCCGGGGAAAACCAAATCAGAACTGAATTGGTCCCTAAAAAATGTGTTTTTCAAATTTTCTTGAAAATTTTGGGAAATTTTTGCCCCCAAACTTTTTAAGTTCTGTAACCCACTCGCTTAGCTTTTTGGCCCCCCCTTTTTGGACATTTTCAGGGGGTTTCCCAAAAAAAACAAAAAAAAAAAATTGGAACAGCACGAAAATTCCCACATAAGCCCATAAAAGGTAAATTAAAAATGCAAAGTCCCCCCCAAGGGCCCCGAGAAGCCTCAAACTAAACCACCGTGGGAAATAAAAAAAGGGAGGGTTTTGGACGACAGCTTAGTAAAAAGAAAGGAATCAGCTTTTTTCCCCAGATGAGAAAACCCCAACCCAACCCAGCTTTTTGGGCCCTTTCAGTGAAATGGCCTTTTTCAAGCAGCATAAAATCCAGAGTGTAATCCGGGGTGAAATTTAAAGGGGGATATCAACCCCCCTCAATAACTTTAAAATTTCCAATAAAAGTGACAAGCTTTAAAAACTTTTTAAAACAAAAAACATGTGCAAGGTGGATTTTTCCGGGTTTAAATTTAAAGGGTTTGGCATAAAAAACCCAACCTCTTTTAACCCCACTTTTTTCTTGGCCGGGGGAAAACCAGATGCATACTTTACCGCCCTAATACATTGCGGCGTCCTCTAAAATCTTTTTTGTGCAAAACCGGGAAATCCGCGCATCGGCGTGGGGGGAACCCGGGAAGCGCCAAGCACTAGGGCTTAAAATTTAAAACCCCCTGGGGGCCATGCCCTAAGGAAAGGGTCATCGTTCAAAACTACGCTTTGGGGGGGCCCTTTGGAGTTTCCCCTTTTTAAGGGAAAAGAAGGAAAGTAGGTGGATTTTTGTTTACAAATTTGAAACCTTCTGGCTTTTAATATTGAATTTAAGATTTAATGTATTTTTATTCTGTTATTTTATTTGTTTCTCATTTTTTTTCTTTAGAAATGAATTATTGTTTTTAGGGTTGGTTTTTTATACTTTTTTTTACCCTTTTTTAGGTGATTTTTTTTGGGGGGCCTAAAGGAAAAATGGGATGAAACCGCTTAAAAGAAAAAGAAAATTTTTTTTTTTTTTGGGTTTTGTTTTAAAAAAGATATATTTTTTTATTATTATTTTATTTTTGTGTTAAGCTAAATTGCCCAATAAAATAAAAGGTACGATTACCTAATATGTTTCTGTTTATTTCTATAGACTTTTTCCTGACCCTTTTAAAATTTAAGCCCCCTTTTCCCGGGAGTAAAGCTGAAGGTTTTTTAGTTTTTAAACTGAGTTCTAAAGCTTTTTTTTTTTTTTCTTTTCTTTTTGGGCCTGAGAAAAACACCATAAAAATGGAATCAAAGTTTAGAGGCTTTAGGGATAAAATCTTTATTACTTTTCAGCAATTTCACAATTTTTTTATCGTATTTTGTAGGGTTTTTTTAGAACAAATGACTTGCCCTTAGCCCATGGCATTTTATTTAACCTTTAAGCCGAATGCTTGGCCCCTTTTTCCAGTTTCCCCTAAAGCCCCCCGATGGGGCGGATTTCCAGATTTGCGCAATAAAAGGTTTAGAGACGCCCCGGATTATTGGGCCCGCGGTAGGGTATGCATTGATGTTTTTGATTTCCCCAGGCAATGGGATAGGATTTATAAAGGGTTTTTATGCCCAAAATAAAATTTTTTTTTTAATTTGACCAAATGGAATATCCACTTCCCAAAATTTGTTTTTTTAAATGTTTTAAAATGCTTGTAAATTTGATTGGTTGTTATGTGTTTAAGGAGGGTTTGATACCCCTTTAAAAATTACACCTGGTTTACACTCGTATTTTATGCTGCTTAAAAAAGGGCCCAATGCACTGACAGGCCAAAATGTTGTGATGGTGTCTCCCCCCACTCGGGAAATAAAACGTTTTTCCTGCTTTTACAAATGCTGCCCGCCCAAAACCCCATTTTTTTTTGGTTCGGGGGAAAAAATCAGACCCCAAAACAAATTCATTTCCCGACAACAGGCTGTATGCTAAAACGGCCCCCGGGCCACCCTTATTTCCTTCAGCAGGTTTAAAGAAACAGTTTAAAAATTCAAATATCCCCCACTAACTAAAACATGGAGTCCCTTCTATCAGTGGCCCCTGGACCAAATTTCCAACCCCACAAAACAATAATCAACATTTTCCCCCCTTTCAACTAGGGGTTCCACCCTTTCTTTTAAACCCTTTACGGGGTTTTGACCCTTCCCTCCCTCCAGCCCCCTCTGCTTCTCCCTGCCAGGTAGAAAAACCGAAATCCCCAAGAAACCAACTTTTAATAGCCTTTTCCGGGAAATTTTTAAAAAAATGGTCACCCCCCAAATTGTTATAACCTTTCCCCAGAAAATCCCCCCCATAATAGCTCCCTAGAAACTATTCTAGCTGTACTGCAAGTTTTAAGCAACTTTGCGCCCCAAATGACCAAATATGGGCGGTTTTTCCCCTTTTAAGGCCAGGCCCCTGGGTTGCATCTGCAACAGGCCCCTCTGGCTCCCAAATCCTCTAGTGGCAAAAAACATGCAACCAAACCTGTGGTGCTTTTGCCAAAAGGTTCCCAAATTTGTCATTAAAAAAAAAAAAAAAAACTTTAAAAATTTGTTCCCCAACATAAAGAAATACTTTGTGGGAGATGCTAGTTAGAAACTATTTGTGTGGTATAACTACAGATGTAGAAAGAGCCCTGGGTTGCCCGGTAAAAATCAGGGTTTTTTTGGGGTTATCTGCTTAATTTTATAAAAAAAGGCCATAGAAAAGCTTTGGGACAAAGTAAAGGTAACACTTGTCCCGTGAAATCACGGCTTTATTTTTTCTTTTTTGTTTTTGTTACATTTTTAAATTTGCTTTAAACAAAAAACCCTCAAAAATTTTTGAATTTTAAAAAATGTTTTAAAAAATTTTTAAAACATTTTTTCTTTATTTTTCAAAAATAAACTAGCTTTGTATGGAAAAAAATGTTTTAAATAACTTAAACAATTTTCCCCCACGAGAAAAAAATTCTTGAATCACTTTGGAGGGGTTAAAAACCCATTAAAATGTTTTTTCCCCACTTTAAAGTGTTTGGGTCCCATTTGAAAAATGGGGCTCGTCATAGGGGTAAAACTGGCTGCAGCTGTAAAAGGGTTGAAGGGGTTTTATCACTACATTAAATTTCTCTTCCCCTCAGCCTGTTTTTTTTTGGTTTCTTTTTGAATTCGGGGGCCCATTTTTTACTGGTTTTCTACTAGGCTCCCAGTAGAAGCCGGGTTTCTGTAGCTATAGCAACCAGGCGGGCGGGCCCTATAAAAAGGGGTTGAAGAGGTCTGTGTTTTTTTTTAAGTGATTGGGGACCCTGTGCAGCCCATAAATGTGGGAAAAACTAGGAATGGGTTAGGCCCACTTTAATGGACACATTTTGCAAAATAAATTGTTTTTGCAAGATTTTTAAAACAAAAAAAGCAATCTAGAAGTGAGACAAACCCTTTTTTTAAATTTAAGGTCCGGGATAAGTATTTGGAAGCCCTGCCGCGGGTTTTCACCCCACAGCTCGGGGGGGTTTATGTGGGGGAGAATCTATAAAGCAAACACAACAATAGCGGCTGTCCCATGGATGCTCAATTGGGTTCAAGTCTGGAGAGTTAGGGGGCTGGGATAGTACTTGGAAGTCCAACTGAAAGGGGTCTTTCCCCCCTTTGTCATTTCTTACCGCGTTTATTTCCCAACATCAGTGGCAAAACCAACATGCCACTGATGTTTGAATTTAAACTCCAGCGATTTTTCGTTGCTTATTGTATTTTATGCAATTTTTTCCCCCTCACAAAACAATTTCCCCCCCAGCAAAACTGAACAGTTAACACGGGCACAGCAGGGGGGTTATTTTATGGGGGGTTTGCAGAGGGTTTGCGGGTCGCAAAGGCCCCCAAACCCGGGCCTAAAAGGGGGAAAAAAAACCCTTCACTTTTGAAATTGTAAAGGAAATTTGGAAAAGGAGGGGCCTCTTTTAAAAATTTTTTTGCACCGGGGCCCAGAAGCTTCAATTTTACCCTTTGCTGACAGTTTCAGAAATACTGCCACCCCTGGCCTGAAAGCCTCCCAATCATCCCCCCCCTGCAAAAGCTGATTAAATTTCCCTCTTAACCTATGACAGCATTGAGGGACAGTCTATCGCACACTTTATATGCCCTCCAAGCCAAATGGTGGCACATGACTTTTTTCATGAGCTATGCACTCTTCTTAGTGATGTTTTTAGTCTTTTTAAACTAAAATAACCCAAAAATTTTTAATTTTCTTTTTTTCTACAATTTATCCAATACATTGCATTTTAAACGGATTGGCAACCTATACATTTTGCCCAGGGTTTGGGATGTCTTTAGCAAGAAGTAACAGGAATCCAGTTTTAGTAAAATGAAGTTTGCATCACTGCAATGGTCTAAAACTTTGGATTTGTATATATTATAAACAAACAGAACAGATTGAATTATTTTTCAAATAGAAATACAATAAAGAAAAACAAATTATTTCACAAATAGGAAATGGACTTTCATATAAAAAATTGTACTGTTGAGAGAAATGTGATTAACTATGATAAGCTATCAGACAACTGAAACATGGGTAAACCCCCTCCCCGGGATAGGTGACAAAGTGGGTTTTTTAGGGACATAGAATTAATTTGGGCAGCAGGTAAGCATCTTTTTTAACTGGTTTTCAGGGACACTTTTATTTTCCTTTCCCAAAATCCAAACTGCCTTCCAATGTGCTTTTAAAACCCAAATTTCCCCCGCTTTTGCCCCAACAGGGGACCCCTTTAATGAATTTTTTTTTTCAGTGAACTGTGTGATACAATTCTGCAGTTATTTTCAGCACCATCACATTCGTTATAAATCAGACTCCCCCAGAATTTTTTATTTTTAATTTTTAAAATTTCTTTTTTTTTTTGTTCTAATAGCAAATACTTCTTAATTAGGACCCGTTAAGGGGTAGTAAGTTTAATTTCCTTTCCACAAGGGAAAAATAACCCTTGGGCCCAAAAAATAAGGCTGATAGGGTTTAAATTTCCAAACACAGAAAGGGATAAACAAAGATCTAAATGGGGCCTTTATTTTCAGAATTTGTGGTGGGGGAAACCCCGAAATGCCAGGACCTTCACTTAAATTTCCCAAAAACAATTTTTTCCTGCACAGTTTTTTCTTATGGCCCCCCACTAAAGAAAGGGGCCCCGCAAAAAAACAGCTCCATTCTTAAAGAATTTTACCAATTCTAATCTCGCCCCGCATAATGGTCTGGAGCTGCATTTACAACTTTGTAGATTTCAGCTCTGAAATCTCACACAAATTTTTCCCCGTCAATGTCTTTAAAACATTTTGTCTAGTTAAATTTTTATTTATCTGAGGAATGCAATTTTGGATTATAACACAGATTATAGCAGAATCAATAGAGTCCAAGTCATGCAAAATATTTACTAATGACTCAACTTTTTATGTAGGTTATACATATACATTTTTTTATCATGTCGATAACTTGGAAGAAAAATCCCCAAAAAGGGGTTTTCCCGGGGGCTTTTTTAATAATGGCCATCTAATTTGTAATGGAGTTCTGACTATTTAAGCACCGCCAACAATTAGCTGCTCGGAGGGACTATGGCACTTTGGGGAAACCCCTGAGCCTCCTTTATTTTCTAGCAGGCAAAAGTTTTTTTAGGTTTTTAGTGTCTGCAAACCCTTTTAAAATTTACCTCTCCTTTCACTGGGCTCAGTTTTAGGCATTGCCATTAAAAAAATTATGGAACTGTGCCTGGTCCTGCAGCTTTTTGCAGTCTAGTTCTATTCAAGTCCATGGGACTGGACTGCAATACCAGGCACACAAAATGAGTGGAACTGGGCCAAGCAAAGAATGCACAGAGCTGATTGGTGGGGGTGACTGAAGTTGAAACCAAATGATCTAATATTGGTGGTCTATTTATAAATTACAGAAAATCTCATTAAAACAATCTGATGTCAACATACTACTCTTTTTCAATCAATTTATTTCAGTTGTACTGTGTAACATTATACTATGAGAACACACTGTTCACTATCAAAAGAATATGCAACATTCAAATTCAAGGGGGATTGTAGGAGAATGTCGAGATCTTTCAGATTTCCCCCCGGGTCCCCCTTTGACTTTAAATTTTTCCTTTTTTATCCTTGTGGTTGGAAACTTTCAATTTTCTTTTAACCCCCTTTAAACCAAACACCCGAAAAAGTTAACATCTGCCTCTCCTTTGTCATTCAGCTGTTTGCCCTTTTTCCCCCTGCCTGGGGGAGCTTTAATTAAAGACCAGTAAAAATTTAACCTGGTATCTTTTGTGCAAGTAGGGGCCTTTAAATAAACCTCCCTTTCCCTCTGGGGTACCTGAGTTTCCCCCTTTCCTGTGTCCCTTTAGCCCTATCTTCTTTTGTTGCCCCGTTTGATTTTTGACCCATGTCATCTTGGGTTTTGCTCCCCCGGGCCTCACCCATTTGGTTTTTGGGTTCTTTAGTCTTTGTTTCTGATTTCCTTGCCCTTTTCCTTTCTCCCTTTTCTAAACCCTTTTTCCCCGGGGGTTTCCCGGGGTCTGCCCTCCCCCTCCTAAGTATCTGTGTTTGGTCCTCGTGTTCCTCTGGTTTCCTTACCCAGTTCCCAAATTTTTCCCCCGCTGTCCCAAAACCCCGTTGGCCCCAAGGGGCTCTTTAATCCAAGTTTCTGCTGTCAAAGCCCGTTGGGTTTAAGTCTTTCTGTTTTCCTTAATTCCGGTTTTCATCCTGCTGTTTTTAAGTTTGCCCTTTTTTCCCCACTTTCCTGCCACCACTCCTGGTGTTATGTCTGCTTGCCTGGACTCTATTGTGCTTCAGTCTGCCCACCTGGTGCCTTTTTAAAACTTGTTTTCCCCCTGCACGGCCCTCCAATCAATCTAAATGTCCACGTGTACTTTTTTTTTCCCCTGTAACATGAACCCAGAGGGAGAGCCCCACTTGTGGCGCCAAAACCCAAAAAAAACAAACCCAAAAATCTAATCCCCCCTGCCTGCCCATCTGATACCCAAAATAAAACTCGACAATGGTGTTGGATTACATGGCTACAGCAGCCGTTTTATATACAAAAACAGTAATAAATAATCTTTATTTCACAAAACATTCCAAGAAAAACCCCAAAACCCCCAACAAAAGTTCAACATAAAGTACACCAAAAAACAAAAACATTGGGGCTGCAAAATACTTGGAGCCACCAACATGGTGGCGGGCCAATCCCCCATTTGTAATTCCCCCCCAAACTTTCACCCCCAGGGTCGAGGGACCAAGCGGCCCCCCCCCTGGCGGCCGCTATCTCCCCCGGCTCTCCCGGCGCGTCTGCTACCGGCGTACATGCAGGAGGCTTAAAAAGCCCGCCGCCCCGAAGGGCAAGGCACACCGGGTAATAGGGGGGCCCCCCTCCACCCCGGGGCGCCCCCGGCCCCCCCTCTGGACAAAAAAATTTTTTCAGTTCTAAATAGGCTCCTAAAGTTTCTGGTTGGAGCTGGGAAAAGGGTTTTCTGCTTTTTACATGGGAAAAAAAAGTGCACTTGGGCTTTTTGTTTTATTAAGTTTCTGCAAACCCTTTTTATTTTTTCTTTCTTTCTTTTTTTCTTTTTTTTTTATTTCTTTTCCCTTTTTTTCTTTCTAAATTTTTTGTTAATGTTAAAAAAATATATTCAGGTGACAGTTGCAAAGTCAAAAGAATTATTCCTAACTAGGCTCCAAAAGGGTTAAAGAATCCCTTTTCGAATTAAATTTTTAAAATGCCCTTTAAAACCTTGGGAAAAAAGTAAGGAAAATTGAATTGGACTGAAAAATTAATGTATAGTGCACTCATTTATTCTTATCATTTCCATTAAAGATGATTTCCCCAGGGCCCCCCAAAAAATTTTTTCTCCACTTTGTTGTTTTCCTCGAGGTTTTTTTTATTATTTTTTTTCCCGTAATACATCCTTTTTTTATATTTGATTCTTTACTTCCCCTTGTCCTTGAACAACACTAATTTCTTAGACCATTTGGTTCACTAAAAGGCAAAATTAAGTATTACAAAAATTTCTATTAAAAGTGAAAAAACGTCTTTATACAATAATGCTTTTTTTTTCCCGTAAAAACATTAGACAAAGTGTTAAATTTAAGGTGAACCACTTGAAGAAAAAACCCATGAATGGAAATGAATTGTCCCCCGTTGGCCCCCAAAGCATTTATCCTTGTAAATTGTGGGCAAAGTTTTAAAAAAACAATGCTTACCTGGGAAAAGGAATTACCTATTTATTTAAAAAGTATTTCTGGGTGTTTTGGTCCCAGGGGCAATGGTACATAGGGAGGAAAACCGCTTCTTGGGGAGAAATTGTTGACAGAGAACAGGAAGTGAGCTTTGTCCAGTAGAGGACATAGGTGCAAGCCCATGAGAAAAAAAGCTTTCTGGGAAAAAAATGTTGTGGTGAGAAACCCTTTCAGGAACAAGAGAACAAATCCCCGAAGAGACCCCCCAAAAACTGGGGCCCCCCAAGGGTTTCCGTAACCGAATTTGGGGGTTTTGTAATAACAAAATTTCAAGGGTTTGGGCCAGCAAAATACAAAACCCCCCAAAAAAGGGACTATGACTTCTGTAATAGAGTAAGAGTACACAGACTGTTTTCTTTTTTAATTTTAGTAGAGACTAAAAATTTAAACCCTTTATAAAAATATAATTTTTGGTTCCTGTTAAAAACTAATTTTGCCCGCATTGTTTTCTTAAAAGTGTAAAAATAAATAAAAAAAAAAAACTTTCCAAAAATAAGGTAAATTTTTAAAAAAAACTTCTCTATTTTCATTCAACCCTTTTTATGGTTATAAAAAAACAATTTGCCAAACCCGGGAATTTTAAAAAAAACCCGACGTAAAGGCTTAAGAATTGAAAAGTAAGGTATCCCAATCCTGTCCTTTTTATAGCATTATATTCACATTGATTAAACATAAACTCCACATCAACATATTATCACTTAACAAAAACAGGGAAACTCCATACCAGCAATAAAGAAAAGAAAAGGAATACTAACCCAAATCATTAAAAATTTGACAATATTTTTTGAAAACAACAATACAGTCAAAATAATTCAAAAATCAAAGAGGTATTTATCAAGATAAAGAAAAAGGGGGACAAATCTTAAACCCCGTTTAGTTTCATTGCTCATAATAATTTGGATTGGGGTTTTTCCCGTTCCCTTTTATGGGTAAGCTACAACAGTATGTTACTGCTACGAAGATGTGGACTTATTGATTATAAACTGTAATACTACTTTTACATAATGTTTACTAATATTACTAATGTATTAAATTGTGGTAACATTTGCACATTTTTTTGTTTATCTTGATAAATACCACTTTTATTTTTGTATTATTTTGACTGTTATTGTTTTACATAAAGTTTAAAAATGTTTAATTTTTGGGGTTTGTCTCCCTTTTTTTGTTTTCCTTTTTTTTTTTTTGTTGTTTATCATATTTAAAAATTTTAGAAAATTTTAAAGGGAAAAAAACTAGGAAAAAAAGGGTGGGCACATCCCTGAAAAAATATGGGTTCCCCTTGGCCAACCAAAATAAGAAAAAACTTTGAGATTTTTTTAGGGCCGCATGTTTTTTGGCCCAAAAAAAGCTCAAGCCACAACCCCCGGCCCCTTTCAACGGGGGCTCAGTTTGGGGGGTCCTACTCTATATTATCTCTCACCTGGTCAACTTCAGACCCCCTTTACTGTGCCAAACCCGGCCCCCAAAAGCAGAGAGAAAAATTTTAAAAAAAGCACCCAAACCTTTTAAGCCCCAGTGCATTTATATAACAGCCCTTTTGGGGGGGCGGGTGGGAGGAAAACCCAAAAAGGGGGAAAACTACTTCTCCTTAAAAAAAGTTTAAAAGCAAAAATGTGCCAAATACAACGTATATCCTGCACAGAAAAACATTTCTGAAAAAAACACTGCGAACCTGGGTGCCACCGGCATGGCTGCGGCACATATACATATGCACACAGTCCAATACCAGTGGCACACCACTGCAAAAAGGGCAAAAAAAACACATGGAAATCTCCAAATGAGCATTTTATGCTATCTACAATATATGAAAAAACTTTGAGATTCTTAGTCCGCATGTTTTTGGCCAAAAAATGCTCAAGCCACCCCCGGCTTACAACGGGATCTCAGTTTGGTTTCCTGCACCCGCCCACCCCCACAGGCTTTTATATCAATGCACTAGGCTTTGAAAGGTTGGTGCTTTTTTTTTTTTTTTTCTCTCTGCATTTTGGAGGCCGTTTGGCACAGTGAGAGGTCTGAAGTTGACCCAGGTGAGAGATAAGATAGAGTAGGACCACCCAACTGAGATCCCGTTGTAAGCCGGGGGTGGCTTGAGCATTTTTTGGCCAAAAACATGCGGACTAAGAATCTCAAAGTTTTTTCATATATTGTAGATAGCATAAAATGCTCCTTTGGAGATTTCCATGTGTTTTTTTGCCCCATCTGGCCTAACCGACGCCTCAATTCACTTCCTGACAAACGCAGCCTACTTGACATATTTAAACAACTGTTTTACCAAAGATTTTTCATCACATAGAACAGAGAAGTACAACCTTTTATCAGCTGAGGGCTACATTGTCAGACTGAACCGCTTCCAAGGGTCATACTAAAAAAGCGGTGTTACAACCTAAGACACTAATGGCATATCGAAAGAACAGAATCCAACATAAGTGTCTGTTAGGGTGCCATAAGGGAAGTATTGTCAGGGCTCCTGTCAACAGCCCTGATCATATTTAGCAACAAAAGGTCCAGCTGACATAGAGTAAGAAAGGAGCTAGTAAGAGGACCCAAATTCTTTGGCTCAATGGGGCCCAGAGATTACTTGTGGCAGCCCTCTGATAGGCAGTTTCACTGCCAGGGCTGCCATCTATAGAGAGAATTGGGGTTCTTTTCTCCCCCCTTGGCATTCCAGAAAAGACTAAACCATGCATGTGGCTCTCTTCCTTTAATGTTATGAAAGCTGCTGAAGTAGCCAAATGTTTCATTACTACCATATACTACAATTTCCACATTATCTATACCTTTCTGGTGTGTCAAACATCAGTATAGGGCCTCCATTTGACTAATATATAGGTGTTCCAGAGATGGACACACAGTACATCATAAGTACTTTCTCATCATTGCTCCTGCACTACATTTTATTCCTATCTGACATGAAAAATACATGTGAGCATCTACCAGACAAGCATTTCCATATGGCTGATATACACACAGAATGGCATCATTGGCCAGATGTGAGCAAAATTGTAAACCCCTGACACAGAGTTCTTGCCACTGAGGAAAGAACAGGGGGAAATGCTTCGGTCGATAAAAATTACTGTGGATGTCACAAGACAAATTAGACAACTTTAGGTCTGGATGATAGATAGATAGGTTCTTCCTTCCGATCGATGAGTATCGTCAGGTGAACATAAAGCTGAGGACAAAGAGCGCAGTTGAATTCTTTAAAACAAACTAAATAGCGAGGATGATAGGTCAGGTGCTCACCTTTTGCGGCTGTACGAATCCACGGTACAGCTCGCATAAACGTATGTGTGGCACCTCTCGCCAATGTAAAAGGCAGCAGCTCCGGCACGTTCCCGCTCACGGCTCCACGAGGGACGCCAAGGGTAGAAGATACTGAAGATGTCTGAGAGCTTGATTAGAGCTGTCAGTTTTCAAAGGACCGTGTTGCTGAAGCGCTAAGTTATTCAGACAAGAGCTATAGCTTTTTCTTGTCTATAAGTTTATTGTCTGGATGTGATGCATATCAATCTTGTTAACTTTTGGATTAAAGGATTTTACACTATATTATTGTTACTGTCAGAGAAAATTTACGGTTACGTGAATTCTTAGAACTTGTTTTTCTTAATTTCCAGCATTTAGGAATTTGCTGTTGTTGGTCTACCTGGAATGCTTAGTCCTTGATATTCCTAAACTGTAGTTATAGATGTAATAAACTTTTTTATTATTTACAATGCATTAGGGTGTACAAAGATGGCGGTTTTTGCCTCCATGCCTCAAAACATGGAGGCAATGGAAGCCTTTGCAAGGCTTCCCGCTGCCATGTTAGGTGATCAGGACTCAGCGATACATACATCCTATGTCAGTAAGGGGTTAATCAGGTTATGCTTCATCCAACTGTGCTAACTCTACTAAATGAAACAGTCATATGGGTTGTAGAGTACTGCGCCAGAAAATGTACAGTGAGGGCAGAGGGGCGGATAGTAATGTCGTAATGCTACTAAATAAAGCAGTCATATGGCTGGTACAGAGTTCCGCACCTAATAAAGTACAGCAAAAGCAGGAGTCAATGTGCCAGTTCTACTGTATGAAGCAGTCATATGGTTGCTACAGAGCATTATTTGTAATTAAAAGTGTTTTAATTACATGATGTTTCAAAGAGACACAGGCAGCTTTAGAGTCATACTTCCTGGTTAATCTTTGGGCGGTTCTATAGTAGTGATTGGCATGTAATTTCTGCTTTTCCTATTTGATTCTATTACAGTGACATGACTGTCAAATAGCAGTGTACAAGGCTACAGAGCTGTAAGGCTTAAAACTGGTCATTACCTTAGATAAACAAAGCTTCTGTGCTAGACAAAAGACTGAGCAGGGAGTGACTCACCATGGTAGGACTGACTGACAGCAGCTTTGGGCAAAGTGTGGGCAAAGATGGATGGTCTGTAACCAGAGAAACTTGTCTGTTCTAGGAGGAGATAAAATCTACTTTATGTTCAATGATAGAAATGAGCAACTGAAGGATTTTTTAGTGTCTTTATTGTATGTTAAGGATAGCAATACACATTATATAAATTAATAAAAACAGACAGATTTTTTTTAAAATAATTATTCGTTTGATAAAATTTACTTCTCAATGTTAGACCATCATCCTCTAAAGTTCTGGTTCAATAGACACTAGTCCACTAATGATTTTTAAATAGAAGAACAAAGAAATAAAGATTATTTTTACCAGGTGTAACTAATTACGCATGGGCAGTTTGAAAAACTTTAACAGTCAATGATGACTAAAAAGTGTATGACTGCTGGTGCAATGATAGTTCCTCAGGCAATCGCTTATTCAACAGTTGTTCAGCCAACAACCTCATATTCTAGTTCATCTGTATGGCCACCTAGCGGTGTAAAGACATTTTACCTATAAGTGATTTTGCACACAAGATGGCTTTGTGATCCCCACTTTTGGCATTGTTTTGTCATAACAAAAGGGATTTTTATAATTTTTTGTAGTCATTTTTTTTATTTTTTTTGTTTTATAAGTGGTAAATTCTTCTTCTAAGTACAAAGATTAGCATTTTGAACCCCTTAAGGACCCTGTGATTTTATTGTTGACACTTGTTTTTCCCTCCTCGCCTTCCCAGAGCCATAACTTTTTTTATTTTTCCACATACATAGACATATGAGGGCTTTAATTTTACGGGACAAGATGTACTTTCTAATGGTCTTATTCATATTATTATAGAATATACTGGCAAACCGCACAAAAATTCCAAGTGGGACGCATTGTAAAAAAAAAACGTACTTTTACCATGTTTACGGGTGTTTTGATTTTATGGCGTTCAATATTCGGTAAATATAATGTGTTAGCTGTATTCTACTGGTTGATACGTATCCACCAATACCAAACATGTAAGGTTTCCGCTATATTTTGGTACCGTTAAAAAATTCCAAACATTTTCCATTTTGAAATTTGCGCCGCAGGGCCATTTGTGCGACCAATAACTTTTTTGTACTAACACCTACGGACGTCAGTGAGGGTGATTTTTTTGCTGGCTGAAGCATACTTTTTATTGCAAGCAGTTTGGAATGCATGCAACTTTTTTGATCAATTTTACACCAATTTTTATGCGACGTGAAATGACCAAAAATCTGACTTTTTCGGACGCAACGATACCAAATATGGGTAATTTTTTTTATTATTCTATTTTTTTTATTTGTAAAATGGGGAAAGGGGGGTGATTTGAACTTTTAAAACTTTTTTTGTACTTTAAAACTTTATTTATTTATTTATTTTACTTTAACATTGAGTCCCCCTAGGGTTTCACCACTAGGGGACGCGATCGTTAATACACCCTAATGCATTGCATAGACAATTAATTAGGGTGTACCAAGATGGCGGTTTCCCCACTTCCTGCCTGTGGCCGGAAGTGGGGCAAACGGGAACATGGCAGCGATGGGAGCCTTCACAAGGCTCCCCGCTGCCATGTCCAGGCATCGGATCCCCGCAGTCACGCTGCGGGGACTCCGATCGCTGTGAAGAACGGTGGGCGGCACTGTTTTTCATTCATTTAGATGCCGCGGCCATCTTTGCTGCGGGCTAGGAAGTCATGAGCCACTGTAACAAATCTGTTTCAAGCCGCTTTCTGTTTCCTATACAGCTTCTTGGGAAATTTGCTGCATTCTATGATCTTCTTGATTAGCAGTCCAACGAAGACACTAGCTTTGACCTTTGCCTCAGACAGTTTAGGGAAAAGATCTTGGAGTTACTTTAAAGCTGTGGACTCCTTATCAAGAGCCATGACAAATTGTTTTATGAGCCCTACTTGATGTGTAGTGGTGACATTAGTACCTTGCGGAGGTCCATCAGTGGCTCAAACTTTACGTTGTTCTTGCACAAAGATAATTCTGTCTGCAGAGCCAGTCCTGCCCACAGAGCCAGTCCACAGATGTAGCAAAATGCATCTGCCAGATGTATTTGAACTGTTGCTATCATATAAATTTAACTATAGCTGTGTAAACAAGTTCACCTAGCAAAATAGGAATTTAAATGGTCAGTTTAAGATAACTGTATTAATACTGCTATGTACAGTTCTTGACAGTTCAAGAAAGTTGTAGAAAGTTCAAGACAATTCTGACCGGTCTAGAAACTTATTGATAGTTCTTACAGTTTCAGAAGCTTCTCAAAGTAAATACTCAGTACTGAATATTTAGTGAATATTCTCAAAAATAGATCAATTTTAAAATATCATTGTGCTGACCACAAAAGCAAAGTTTATGGGGAATTTTAACCTTTTTCTATTAATTTTAGGCACAAAATATTAGAAAAACACGCTTAGCACCTGCGAACATAAAATATGTGTAAAATTGTAAAGTATTGCAAATATTCTACTCTGGCATGAGCTCCGCCAATAGTAACATCACTCCCAGCTTGCTGTCTAATCAGGAAGCAAGATATGGTCATAATCTATGTGCACTTAGAACAGCTAAAATCTCTCTTACCCAAGGTAAAATCAAAAGACTAATGTATTTGGAAAAAGTCTTCAATCACCAGTCCCTATATGTTGAAAGCTAATCTTTGTAGTTAGAAAACCCCTTTAACACTCACATCCTTACCTTCAAAACTCTAAGTTTACAGTAAATTTTAGTTTGATTTTAAAAAATGCCTGTGGAAGTCATAGGTTACTTTTCAATAGGAAAACGTCTCTGTAAATATTATAAGGGAACAAAACATCTTAGTAAATCACTATTTCTCCTATTAATACAAATTCTAAGGCATTTGCTATTAAAATTTAGTCTCAAATCCAGTTTTTTTATCTTTTTTTCCTACCCTTTTTCCTTGCGCTATTTCTCTATTGTTTTTGTTCCATTAAAGCCCTGTTAATAAAGCATAGTTTAGCAAAAGCTCTATTGCCACAATTAAAGGTTGTCACTGGAGTAGCAGGGGGTTTTCTGTGGTGTATAAAATGCTCAAGACACATTGGCAAGGTAAGAAGAATTTGAATTTTCTTGATTGATTGCTTCTATTTCAGAATTAATGGTCTGTGCACTCTTAGGTCAGAGCAGAAGAAGAGACATCTATCTCTTTTTGATTCTCTGTAAGTACTGCAGGATCTTCCCCAAGAACGACAGTTATGAATTCTCTTTTATGAATACAAATTAGAGGCTTAAAGGCATTTCTAATGTCGGTGAGAAAGGATAAAATTATCCTTTTTGGCAATGTTTTTTAGTATTTAATGCATTGTGTGTTAGGAATTGTAGTCTTTAGCACTATCTCTGTGAAGTTGGCTTTACTTAGAAATACTGAAGTGTGAGGTTGATATTATTGATGATTTTTATAGATGTTGCCACAGTGCAGTATAAAATTTGTTGACTTTACAATATAAAGGTTGTACTTACAATATCCTGAAACTTTTTTTTTTTAATTAGCTGAAACCACACCTATCTTGTTACTAATATAGAAATGAGAATGGAGAAGGTTAAGCGTGCCAGTAAAAAAAACCTACCCTATGAATCAATGCCCCACTCATTAAAAAGACTTACAATATGACTATAGATACCCACTAAGGTGCTAACCTCAGAAGTTAGTTTCAGGCATAAGCATCGTGAGGTCATCACGCTGTTGATTCTGGATCACTGATCCCGAGATCTCCTGGGCCAGAAGCTTAGGCTTCTGGCCATGCAGACTCAGCATCGCAGGGGGCATGATATAAGCCTTGTTTCACACTCCCTTTGATGCAGATGTGTATACACAGCACTCAATGAGTGCTGTATATAAAATAAGGAAGTTCATTAGAAGCAGCTGCACAGTTATTGAAGATTGAGATGCCGATCGCCGGCCTATTTTTCCAGGTGGGCGGCCCCTCCTGGTAAATAGCCCTCCAGAGGACTGCCTACCTTGCTTGCCCATAGGAGCGGCTCTGCACTGATACCAAGGGTTAGATATCAGAGGGCTAAACAAAGGCACAGAGCATAAACTGGCAGAGATCAAACTACAATGCTGCAAGTTAAGTGAGGCTAACTTATACAGGAACTTAGAACTAAGGAAACTTGAATTCAGGAAACTCAGGATATTGGGAAACTAGAACTCGGAACTATGAATCAGAACACAGAGAGCTTGAGGCAGATGTCACAGAAACATCAGCACTTCTGTGCTGACAATTGGGCCTGACAGAATTAAGAGAGTAATATGACCATTAGGCTAATGGATTTTATAATGTATGCCAACAGGAATGACCATTGCATAATCAGAGATGGCTTAACAGCCAATGGTCAACCAAGCATGGGTTACTACCAAACTATCTACTCAAAAGAAATAGACAGTGAGTCATTAGGGAATGTAAACCAGTTAGGAACAAATGTTTAGACTTCTATAAATGGATGATAATTAAGTCAAGACACATCAAGCAGTGGTGACACACGGTAAGTAGCCATTTTCACATTGTTCTAAGTAGTTATGAATGGGTCTAAAAATATTTTCTTCTCTGTGAGTTGTAAAATGAGAATCATTCTGACTTGCTGCAAATGTGGAAATTGGCAAATCAATTTTATCATCTTTTTCCAGACTTTTGTACCAGTTCATTGTAAAAAATCTAAGTCTAAAGATGGGATTGCCGTTACATAGTTCATAAATATAAAGCACACAATTTTAATCTCTTGTGTTGCACAAAAGAAAGCTTACTGGCCCTCCTCGAATGTGGGTATAAAGATTGATATCTACTGCATGATGCCAAATTGTATGGTTGGGGAAAAAATGCAGACATAAAAATGTGATAATATACGTATAGTGCAGAACAATACATAAAACTTTCAAGTTTGTAGAATACAAATAAAACTATTGATTTATTATATAACTGTGTATTTGTGAGACTCCTTTATCTCACCTGATGAGTCCTGTATTAATATTAATCATCAACAATAATAATATTGTAATTTTAATAAGCTACAGTGTCCATATTATAGCTACAAGAAAAAGTAAGTAAACTCCTGGAATTGCCTAGACTTCTGCACATATTACCAATAAAATGTAATCTAATTGTTATCTAAGTCACAATTAGAGACAACCATAATTTTACTTAACTAATAACTCACAAACCATTACTGAGCACTTTGGGCCTTATGTATGAAAACTGTCTTGCAGTAAGACTGTCTTTGATGCCCATAGCAACTAATCAGAGCTCAGGTTTTATTTTTCCAGGGCACTACATGTAATGAAAGCTAAACTTTGATTGGTTGCTATGGACAATAGAGACAGTCTTACTGCTAGACAGTTTTCATAAATAATGCCCTTTAAATAAACAACCCCAGTGCATGGGAAAAAAGCAAGTGAATTTACTCATCTTAACCAGTTGTTTCATGATTTGCAAAACATTGAGGACACATTTATTATCATCCCTTCTAAACTGGATTTCTTTCAACGTATTTTAGGGTGCTCCCGGTGCATACCCTCTTCAGGATGCTAAGCATCTCATAGTTTTTTAGTTTTAAGGCTAAAAAAAACAAGTCTCCATTAGTTCGCTGTTGTGCTAGGTGTTGATCCCGAGGAAGGCAAAAACCCCCAAAAGAGGTAGAACCAATTGTCCTATTTTAGGGGGAAAAAAATTTCCCTTCTGACTCCAATCTGCCAATGAAAAAATCCCGGGATCAATGACCCCCCTTTCCCGAATCCTAGTCCTATACTTGTTATATTATTACCTCCAGAAAAGGGATCCAAACCTTTTTGAAATCGGTTATTGAATTCACCCGACCGTCCCCTTTGGGAGAGAATTCCATAGTCTCACTGCTCTTACAGTAAAAGAATCCCTTTCTATGTTTTATGTAGAAACTTTCGTTCCTCAAGACGTAAAGGATGCCCCCTTGTCCTAGATACAGCCCTGTGTATAATGAAATCTGGGGAGAGATATCTATGTTGTCGGGTGATGTATTTAAACATAGTTATTATGTCGCCCCCGAAGCCGTCTGTTCTCTAAACTAAATAACCCCAATCTTGTCAATCTTTTCTGGGTACTGTAGTCCACCAGTCCTTTTATTATTTTTTGTTGCCCGCCTTTGTACCTGTTCAAGCTCTACAATGTTTTTCCTGTGCACTGGTGCCCAAAACTGTACACAATATTCCATGTGTGGTCTAACCAGTGACTTGTATAGATATCTCAAGAAGGTTAGAATTAGGATTCTGCCATAACTATTCCAACACACAAATCTTCTGTTCCAACCATTTTTTAGTTCATTTATGTGCCTTTTGTGTTATTGTCTTATTGCATTACCCAACATCTCTTCAGTCTCAAGTCATAGCCTGCTGTACTTACATTCTCCTGTAAAATGTTCAATATACCTGAATATGAATTCATACTGTCCCTTAATGACTGCAACATATCTGAGCCCTGAGTCAGCAAAGCAGCCACAAACCATGATGCCCTCTCCACCATGCTTCACAGTTAGGATGAGGATTTGGTGTAGGTGTGCAGTGGTTTTTCTCCTACAAACATAGTGCATGTCTATATTTTCCTCACTTGTCTCATCTGCTCAAAGAACATTTTCCCAGAAGTATTATGGAACATCTAGGTGGTCTCAGGCTAAATTGAGATGGGCTGCAGTAGGGTTTTTTGAATAGAAATGGTTTCCTTCTTGGAGGCTGTCCTTGACAACTACTCAAGTTCAGCGATCTTCAAATATAGGACACGTGTCGTTTTTGCAGCTTATAGTCTTCTATAGATATTTTGGCTTTTTCTCACCTTCTTCAGGATTGTCTGTTGTGCTCTTAGAGTAACCTATACCTAAGCAGGACCTCCACTCCTACGAAATGTAGCAACAGTCCTGATTTGTTTCCATTTGTGGACAATTTGTCTAACTGTGGCTCAATATGCATACAGGCTTTTAGCAATGCTTTAGTAGCTTTTTCCAGCTTCATGTATACCATCAGCATTTATGAACAAAAAGTTGTTTGTATCAAGACACGGTTCACACTTATCACAGATTTTTAAGTTGACAAGCTTTATTTTAATGCACAGCTACTCACATTTCAATCTTCTCTCTTTAACTAAATCACTTTCTACCAATTAGCTAGAGGAGAGGTTTCCATAGTGTTTCTCCATACACTATGGATGTTAATTCAGAGGACAACATGCATGAAACCTGTCTAGGTATAATGGCATGTTCACACAACGAATTTGGCCGCGGTTATGGCCGCGGGTTCCGACGTGGTTTCCGCGGCCAAATCGCGCTTAGTTTATTAACATGGTTTCCTATGCTATACCGCGTTAATATTCACACGGGGCCGCGGCCAAACCCGCACGTGTGGAGAACTCTCCTGTCAATTCTTGACATGGAGTGCTCTGCGTGGCGGCCGCGCGGTGCTGTTTGCCCCCTGCTATTAATTTGCATGAGGGAAAACCCTCAGCGCAAGCCGTGCCCCAAACCACGTCCCACCCGTGCCGAGACCACACCTAGTGCCCGCGCCGCAAACCCGCGTCGGTAGACGCGAGTTTGCGGTGAGGTCCGACGAGGTTTTGGCCGTGGAGAAAACCCGCGACCAAAACCGCCGTGTGAACATGCCCTAAGACTTTCTTTGTTGCCCATTGCAACAAATCATTTCCTATAGTGCTCTTAAAAATGAAAGGGAGCTCTGATTGGTTGCTATGGGCAACAAAGACAGTTTTCATACATGTTCCCCAAATTGCTCAATAAAAGACATTAACAGTGCAGTTGTTCATTCTTTATTTATTTAGTTACATTGTGTTTATCTATAATTGTTACTTAGATAACAATCAGATCACTTTTTTTGGGTTATCAGTGCAGAAATCAATGTAACTTTAAAGGGTTCACTTATTTTTCTTGCAAATGTATACACCTCAATCACTCTTAGTTATACAATTATTTTTCTTAAAACACCATAATGGAATGATATGTCTCCTTTAAGAAAGTTTTCCACACTGTTTCACCAATATTGCACATTATGTCAGATCTGGTAAAAATAAAGGGGGACATGTATGAAAACTGTCCAGGTCTAAAATTCCCTTTGTTGCCCATAGCAACCAATCAGAGCGCCCCTTCCATTTTTCCAGAGCACTATATGAAATAAAAGGGGTGTTCTGATTGGTTGCTATGGGCAGGAAAGTGAGTTTAAGACCTAGACAGTTTTCATATATGTGGCCCAAAGTGTTCTAATAGACAGGTATTCACAGGGCCGTTCCTAGGGGCGGGCAGGGCCACCCGCCTCGCCCACCCGGAGGATCGCCCCCTGACTCTGCGCGGCTGTTTTACAACAGTCACGCAGAGCCTGCAGCTGCAGGGACGAGCCAGGACGGATCGTTCCCGTCCTAACTCCTCCCCTGTATCAGCGTCACAGAGGGTGCACAGCTTTCACTGCGCCCCCTGTGACGCTCGATCCCTGGGAGCTGCGTGATAGGGTAAGCAGCGTGATGACGTCCCGCTGGTTACACCGCGCAGCAGCTCCCATCACTCAGCAGCTCGGGAGCGGGACACGGGGACCCAGGTGAGTCCTTTTTTGTTATAATTAGTTACAGGGGGGCATCACTGGCTACAAGGGGGGCATCACTGGCTACAAGGGGGCATCACTGGCTACAAGGGGGCATCTACTGGCTACATGGGCATCTACAGGCTAAAAGGGGGGCATCACTGGCTACAAGGGGGACATCACTGGCTACAAGGGGGGCATCATTGGCTACAAGGGGGGAATCACTGGCTACACGGGCATCATTGGCTACAAGGGGGGCATCTACTGGCTACAGGGGCATCATTGGCTACAAGGGGGGCATCTACTGGCTAAAAGGGGGCATCACTGGCTAAATGGGGGCCTCACTGGCTACAAGGAGGGCATCACTGGCTAAAAGGGGGGCATCACTGGCTAAAAGGGGGTCATCACTGGCTAAAAGGGGGCATCACTGGCTACAGGGGGGCATCACTGGCTACAGGGGGCATCACTGGCTACAGGGGGCATCACTGGCTACAGAGGGGCATCTACTGGCCCCAGAGGGGCATCTACTGGCCACAGAGGGGCATCTACTGGCTACAGGGGTGCATCTACTGGCTACAGGGGGCATCACTGGCTACAGGGGAGGGGGGCACACCTGGCAACAGGGGGGGCATCAAATGGCTACAGGGGACATCAACTGGCTACAGGGGGCTACGACCTGGCTATAGGGGGCTACTACATGGCTACAGGGGGCATATTACATGGCTACCATATGAGGTGCTATATATGGGGAGTTTATATAGAGATAGGAATTGGTACAGAAGCACTGCTAAATTGAGGAGTCTTAAGATAATTGTTTTGTAAATTTTACAGTGAAGAGTCGGGAGTAGTCATCATGGCGTCTGGGACAGATGGAAAAGAAGAAGAAGAGAAATAGAACAACTCTTCAGAGACGTCTCCTGTGAGTCACTAGATATAACTTTACTGTAATCTCTTATATTTCTGCAGAGTCTGTGTACAACTGGTATCCACCACTGTATGGTCGCTGTTTGTGGTAATATTGGTTGTAGTATAATAGTTTATACGCAGTAATGGTCAGTTTGTATTATTCAGTCACTATATGGTGGTGATATGTAGTCATGGTGTGGTTTTATAATTCGGTCACTATGTGGTGGTGATATGTGGTCATGGTGTGGTGGTATTATTTGGTCACTGTGTGCTGGTGATATGTGGTCTTATTGGTCTTGGGATTTGGGTTGGTGTAGCAGTGTTATTTGGTAACTGTACGACTATTTAGTAGTTTTATACGTAGCACATTGTGTTAAAGATTTTTGTATATTTTGGCCTTGGTTTATGGTGATGCAATGTGTCGCATAGCGGTGCAATATGTTACGGGGGGAGGGGAAGGCGAAATTTCTTCACCTTGCCCTGAGTGAAATTTAGCCTAGGAACTGCCCTGGGTATTCAATATACAACGCTTGATTCACTCCTTCTTTGGGGCTGTCCATTTTCAATAATGTTGAGAGAACATTGCATTTTCCTCCTAATACAAAGAATCCTGATCTCTATTTACAGAGGAAACTGTAATGGTAGGGGATATCGACTTGTTATTCTGGAAGAATGAGCTCATCAACAAAGGAATAATGACAGTAAGGTAAACTAACACCAATGTATACCACTCTGGGGTTAGTGTGTGTTTATTTAGGATTGTGATTGGGATGTCATATGTCATTGCTAAACAACTGAAATGTACTGTATTAAATGTAATGTACTGTATTCAATTAAGTTTTTTTTTTTAGTTATCCAGCTACTACTCAATACAAACATGTTATTATACCTTTAATGTGTTCACCAGGAATGCTCTTGACATACATTCATATATATCTACATGGTTACATTAGTTTTCTGGAGGCTAATAAAGTGTCATTTTGGTCACCATTAGTCAGAGTAAACGTGTATCCTCCAGACAATAAAATATGGAATAGCATAGCAGAAAATGCTAATTCATATACCATACTTTACTGTAAAATAAATTTAGTATTTAGTAGGATTTAGTAGAGTTTAGCTTGACTGTAGTTGGGTTCATTGGGTATATACAGTATCATGGTGTATGTCATTGTAATGGAAATAATAGCAAAATGTGCTGTACTATTTTTATGCAATTTTTTAAAGGGGGGGGGGGGAGGTCTGAATGGATGCTCCCAAAGTATCAGAACAGGTGAAACCTTCCAGAAGCCACCCCTCCTGGATTCTAGATGACACATGGATTTCATTTAACACTGTATTGTGCATTTTGGCCAAACAGGTGCTCCATATTTTTTTTTGCATTTGGCCTTGAAAATGGGGGGAGGGAGCAGTTCCGCCATTGTTTTTTGGACTTCAATTTTACAGTGTTCGCCGTAAAAATGACAGCATAACTTTACTATGCTGGTCGGTACAATTACAATTATGTCATCAAAGTCTGACAGCCATAACTTTTTTATTTTTCTGTATATGGAGCTGATTCAGAACTTGTTTTTTGGCTTGAAGGGTTGTCATTTTCATTGGTACTATTATGGGGTTCACGTGACTGCCAAAAAGAACAAAATACAATAATCCTGGTAGTGGTTTATATTTTTATAAACCACTACCATGTGGTATAAATGACATACTAGCTTTACTTAGCAGGTTGATACAATAGTGATAACCAATTTTTGTTTTGTTTTATGTTTTACTGCTTTTACACAATAAAAACACTTTTTTTTCAAAAAGGAAAACACATTTCTGCATCGCCATAGTCTGAGAGCCATAACTTTTTTCTTTTTCTGTGAATGGAGCTGTTTAGGGCATTTGAGAGCACAAGACTTTTTGATCGCTTTTAAATATGTTGTTTGGAAGGCAGGGGGAAGAAAATACAGCAACCCAAGAATTGATTTTGATTTTTATTTTTAACAGGGCTCACCATGCAGTAAACCTGACATGTTAGTTTTATTCTGTGGGTCGATACGGTTCTGGCGATACCCAAATTACCAAGTTTTTTGTTTTTTTTTTATGCTGAAGCACTTTAAAAAAATGTGTTTTTGTGTAAAACAATATTTCTGCATCGCTATCCTCTGATAACATTTTTATTTTTCCATATACAGAGCTGTGTAAGGGTTTTTATTTGCAAGATGAACTAACATTTTCATTGGTATCACTTGATGTTTTATGGCTTTTCAATCGCTTTTTATTCCATTTTATGTTCTGCGGGATGAAAGAAAATCCCAATTCTGTGACTGTTTATTTTAGTTTTTTTTACAGCGGTCATCGTGCAGGTTAAATGACATGACAGCTATATAGGGTAGGTTGTTATGCACATTAAGATACCAAATATGTGTGCTTTATTTATTTTTCATCTTTTTTGGGGCGGTTGGCGTTTATAAAAGGGAAAATGTTGGTGTGCGGGGTTTGTTTTTTTTTGTGTTTATATATTGCTTTTTTTAAAACTTTTTTGCACTTTTTCACATTTTTTTACTTGTATGGGACCTATATTAGATCGCTGTTACCATGCATAGCAGTACATAGAGGTACTGGTATCCATGATAACTGTCAATCACTAAGCCCGGCCAAGCTGGGTTTACATGTTGCAGCCCAGATGTGGAGGAAACTGCAATACTGACTGCAGTTAAAAGGAGTTTGACTGTTAATGGTGGTATTGTAGCTACACATCAGTTTTACCCATAATAACGTAGTATCTAAATCAAATGAAAAATATCCTTCATTAAACTAGATAGCACATTACATAGTTCAACGATAGTCATTGAATAAAAGTCAAGTCAAAGAATAAGATCACAGTACAAATGTTTACAATGTTATTATTTCTAAGATAAGAGCTGAATAAACTGAACAGACTCTATGGCCTGGAGACACAATAAAGCAAGAAGATGTATGATAACAAGTAAGGACAGATATATTAAAACACACAGAGGTTGTTTTATTAGTGCACATGACCTTTTCCAAACTATTAATTTAGATCACCTCAAGGCAGCCAGGAAGGGTGTTCACTTTGGTTTTCTTATTAGTATAGCGAGCTTGGGAAAGATGAGTTAAACCACACAGAAGAAGCTTTCAGTGTCCATGGAATCTCCTTTCTCCCCTGATGCAAAGCTTCCAGCCTGTTTTTACAGTAGTTCATACAAAAAGAGAAAAAGAGTAACGCATAGAGCTAATTAGCTATTAAAGAGGGATTCCCATTTCATTGATTAGCTGTAACCCCATACTGCACTTGGATGTATGCGTACGTCCTGAAGCTGGTAAGGAGCTTTGTAGCAGGATCACAGCACGGGTGTTAGCTGCTACTTGCAGCTAACACTCGGTAGTTACAGTGCAGGATGGTGTCTGTGCCATCCCATACTGTAAGACCCCTTAGATGCCATGGCAAAGATGGCCGCAGCGTCTAAATCAATGAGAAACAGTGCCGCGCAATGTGTCAAGTATTAAAAATGTATTCCAACATAAATTGATATATGTCAGATTTGAAAGATGGGGCTCCATCTTTTGGTTCAAAACTGGCTACGTCCTGAAGGGTTTAAGCAGCCAACAAGGAGGGCAACAGTACCATGAGTAAAACCCTCAACTTTTGGATTCCATATACCCATACATCTGTACATGAATTTTTGCTTTGACCCATTAGGCATTCTTGATAGCCTTCTATCACTTATATCCTGCTATCATGTCTTTGATAATTTTGTCTATGTTTTTTGGGTTCAACTAACATACATTTTAAGAGTATTAAGTAAAAGTTATTTTTTAGTTATTTTTTATTTTTCTTTGTTCAGTGAAAGTTATATTTAAATATGGGTTATGAAAGTACCAACTATTTTCAGTGACTAGTTACATTACTTATTGACAATATTTAACCCTTGGAACTTTGTAGCCTTATGCACTACAGTCATTGTAACATGATCAAATAGGAATAGCAGAGCTGATATGCCAATCTCTGCTATAAAACTAACCAAAGCCTAATCAGGAAGTGTGAATCTGAAGCTGGTTGTGACTATGTAAAACAGCATGGTAAGACAACCCGTCTAACAGATTGAAAACTCTACTTTAATGCAAGGGTCTTTTAACAAACTAGTTAAGTCTTTTCCCTGAGGAAAAGGACCACATCCATATTCGGTCATCTGGAATGAGAGGAGTAAAACAATGTATATGTCATGTTCGTGCCTGCTTGGGCCTCGCGCAGTCTTCTGTCCAGAAGAAAGACCGGAATATGCGCTTTTGGCCATGATTTTTGTATTTGCTGTTTTCTCATTCTGAACACTGCCCTGCCAGATTCTGCCACAATGATTGACAGGTTTCCTGGCACACCCGTCTGCTGCTGCTGGTCTTGTCCTGAGCAGCAGGTGAATTGAACGAGGTGTGAGTGACAGCTGTCTGCATCAGGCCCCTGACTTCCTATTTTAGATCTCTCCTGAGTTCAGGTTATAGCCCCAGCTTACACTAGTGCGCGTTTTGGTTTTACCTTTTGCTTCATTTGGATTTCTGACCATGTGCCTGCTTTTTGACTTCATTTCTGCTTACTGTCTTGGTACTGTATGTCCATCTTGGTTCTGACCCATTCCTGCTGACTTCTCTAATATTATGTTTGTCTGTCTTGTCTGTTTTGTGTTGCACTCATTCTGAGTATGGACTGTCACCCAGTTGTTGCCCACCATTTAGGGTCGGGTTGACAAACAGGCAGGGACAGCCTTGGGGTCATTTGCACTATGGCGCACTGTCTGACTGTCTCTGTATATCTGTGGTCTCTTACAGTATAGATACAGTATGTATATAGTAGCTTAAAGGGGTTTTACCAGGAAGGCATTTCATGCAGGATCTGTCCTGCTTTAGCTTTCAGTGTGTTCAAAAAGGGGTGTTTGATTTGTTCTAACCCCCATATCATGTGACATTACCATGCCTTTCCAGACAGTGTGCTCATTCTAGTTAAACAAAGGTCTACTGTGACTAGCTAAAATGTAGCTGAGTGGTTTGCACTTCTGCCTTTTAACATAGGGGTCCTAGGCTCAAATCCTTGACTCTTACCCAAATTTAGGATTATAATTAGTGTTACAATTAGAGTTAGGGATAGGGTATGAGTTGGGGTTAGAGAAAAAATATGATAAATTTGGTTAAGCCATTGCTGAATCAAACAAGGACCTATTCAGGTAGAAGGATTCCTTTATCCTGTCGATGTCCCCTCTGGCAACATCATTTCTAAAGTTGACTAGATAATTGAGACAGCCATGGGCTTAATAAAGGCTATTTTTGTTAGGGAACCCCTCTGGCAGACAGTGCATTATATTAAAAAAAATAGTTAAAAGTTCCCTAATAGGTTAGCCAGTTTGATCAGAGTTTTCTTCTATACTGGCCATTAGCGTTGAATGGAGGCTTTCAATTACAGCCATTCTCCAGCGGGGGGTCTGTCCCACAGAAGCTGTTTCCCACAAGATCCTTTTTTGGCACTCTGGAAAGCAGGAAAGGGCCTCTTTCCCAGACATACATGATGATGCTGGAGAGGGGTTTTGAAGAAATCTCTGAAACATTTTCAAGCAATTTTTCATATGACTCCATTGAGGAGTGTAATCCCACCCTACAGAAATTAAAAAGAAAGCAGAGTTCAGCTTGACCATGATATCACAGCTTTTCTTGTTATCTTTTGTTATCTGTAAACAAAGACCACTGAAAAGCACTTGGTGTGTTATCTATAATGTTTGGTTTTGCTACACCTGTAACTTCCTTGACTGGAGCAATTTTGAAGAGATTTTCAAGCTAGTCTGCATTCAATGAACTGCAACATCAAAGCACTTTTGTGTCGAGAGATTTGAGTCTTGGTGTAGCCTTTATCTCCATTATCTCTTAATTCTGTCCAAACTACAGTATATTTCACCTTGAACAAATTTTGCAATTCAAATCAATGAACAATTGCACCGTAACTGATTAAAGTTTAGATGCAATCAAACAACCTTCATGCACCAACGCTTCTTAAGCTCCATGGCTACCTGCTTTCCATTACACTTAATAAAAAGTTATTTCAGGGCAGTCCTTTCAAAGGTCTATAATATTGCTTATAGCATGTGCACTTTGAGGTGCTTACAAATATTCTATATTAGCGCTGTAGCTGGTCTAGTCATTTATGTGTACAGACTATAACATTATTTTGTGCACTTGTAACTAGTTTACAGATAATAAAGATGAGACTAGTCCTATATCTGAAGTAATTTTTCCGTTTTTTTTGTTCCATTAAAGAAGCAGAGGCCAAGCATCACAGTTAGAGATGGGCGAATCAATTCTAATGAAGTGGAATTCGTTTAGAATTTCAGGAAAACTTCGGTTCGGAACGAAGTCGAACTTTGGGGTACTTCGGGTGAACGAAGTGTGCTTTTGATTGATAAAATGGCTGGACACAGGCCCCAGGGGGCAAAGCCTCTGGGGGGAAGAAGGCATACCGCATACATTCAGAGTGGCCAATCAAAAAGGCGGGATTCGTGACTTCACCGCAATAAAAGTCCGGGCGCGACCCGGGGACTCCACCCCTTTCACGTGCTCATCGGGGAAGGGCGCCGGGGGCTGATAGCTCTTACGAAAAATTTGATTTTTTATAGCGATTTCTTGGGGTTCTCAGCTTGCCCTCAGAACTTTTCTCTTAATTCTATTTCTAATTTTTTGGGTTTTGGATCTAAATCCAGTGGGGCCCCTGCAGCTGCATAACATTAAAATTTCCAAGTGGATCTAAGCCGTTCTGGTTTATTCATTTAAAGAAACAGGTATTTTACAATACAAAAAACCACTTCATTTTGGTCACTAAAATTCTATTTTGCGCAATTTATCCAAAGGGGAAAATTAAGCGTTGTTTTGCGGGTGTGCTGAAAAAAAATAAACCGTCTTTTTCAACCCAAAAATAAAATTTTCCGTAACCTAATTCACAAAAAAGGGTTTAATTTACAACTGTACCGTTGTGTGGCGTAAAAAACACCAATTTAACAGCAAAAAATTACTAGTTTTGGGGCTCAATTCTTTTTCGCAATTTAACCGGGGGTTAATTAACGTTGTTTTGCTGGGGGCTGACAAAAATAAACCTTTTTTCAACGCCAAAATTATAAATTTTTCCTGACCAAATTTCACAAAAAAAAGGTTAATTAAATTAAAATTTCTCTTTTGTTGGCGTAGAAAACACCAATTAAACCGCTAAAAAGCTACAATTTGTGCGCTCAATTTATTGCGCAATTTACATCCGGGGGTTTTTAACTTTGTTTTCTGGGGGGCTGACAAAAATAAACCGCTTTTTCAACCCCCAAAAAATATACATTTTTCCTGTAGCCAATTTCATGTCCAAAGGTTAATTAAGCCTTTTGTGTTTTTACTTTTTATAAAACCACAGGTTTTTAAACACACATAAAAGAAAATTTTTTTCGGGCCCCAATTTTGGGGGACCAAATTTAATCAAGGGTTTTACCCCAAGCTTGTTCGGGTTCTTTTGGGATCAAAAACGGGGTGAATTTTATCTTTAAACAATATAAATCATCAAACATGTCTGTACATTTTAAACAAACAGTTGTCAAACGAGAGGTGGCACTCGCCCCCTTTTGGGGGCGTGGCCAAAAATTCCGGGAAACCCCATCCACACAGAAAGGGGAGTCGCAGAGGGGGTCACTCGTGGGGGGCCACAACTCCGCTGTCATCTAGCGCCTGTGTTTTCAAAACCCCAAAAGGGTTTCTTGATTGGTTGATAGTCATCCCTCCCTCCAGATACATCGAAAACCCCAGCCAAGAGTCGGGGGGGAACCTCAACACAACCATTAGTTGGCAGGCCCCGGGAGCGGGTCAGCGGCCTCCCTGTCCCACCCCCTCTGTCCCATCCTTCCCCCCAGCCAGGATCAACTATGGGTCTGGGCTCACGCCACTATAAGCGAGATAACCCATTTGAGGGGCAGCACACATTTGGCAGCGAAAAAGGGGGGCCAAATCGCCGCTTCTTCATAGGGCAAATATGATGTGAGAGTGGCAGGGGTCATGTGGAGGGGGTCACCTCGCATCCCAAGCCCGGGTGATAAAACACATGACATAAAACCAAATAATAGAGTACCAACCGCACTTGACCGGGTGAGGCAAGGGCTTCATCATCGCAGAAAAAAGGGCCATTTTACCCAGCCAGGCACCAGCAAGGGGGTCGTGGCCGTGAGTCACAGGATAGCACATGTGAGGTCGGGGCCAAGCCCCCGGGGGAAAAAACCCCTTTCGCAGTTCCAAGAAAGTAGCGCACGGGGGCTCAGCGGGCAGGGCGGCAGATTTACCAGTGCGGGCGTTGCAAAACCGATACCCCGGGGGTGTGGCAGTTTTTTGCTAAGACACCGGAGGAGGAAAAAAAAAAATGGGATATGTAAACTGTGGGCAGAAATAAAGGGGGGCCAGGACTAACTTTGGCACCAGGGCCCCGTCAACACAGCACTCACCTCCGTGGCCGGGAGAAACTGGCTCAGATGTGGTGGTCCATCCTGCCGCCGCACCAAAAAACCACACACCCCGTGCACGCATGCCATTGCACCAGTCAAGGCCCCACCCCCCTCTGCAGAAGGACTGTTTCTCTTTACACATCTCCCCGGTCCAGATGCTCCTGTTTCCTGCACTCATGGCGCCAGCAGTCTTCAGGGGGCGATTGCAAAGAGACAACATACTTCCAACCCCAAGGTGCACACTGACCTGACCTGTCCAAGTTGTTGGTATTGCAGTCCCTCCCTTTCCAAATGGGGGGGACTCCACCATTCAGGAACTAATGGCTTTCCAGCCGAGATGGAGATTCCAACCGAATTTCTTTCCAAAAAGGCATACCAGCACTTAATAAAAATTAAAACAAAAGGGTGGTCAGTCCTTGATTTACGGTTTGTTCCCAAAGGGTCCGGCAGCCGGCGCCTGACTGTAACTAGGTCGGGGCCATACATTTTCCTTTCCCCCCACGGGTAAATTTGTGCTTCCACCCCGGGCACACCAACAACTTGGACGGGAACCCGCTTTCTCCTCCACTTGTCAAAAACTGCTGCCCCCTGGCCCCCAATTCCCGCCCCTCCCCTCCACCACCACCACCACTCAGCCTCCACAAACTGCTCCATCAAAAAAACCAGGGGTGAACCCCCTTTTTTCCCCAATGGGGAGGAAAAAAAATGGTTTTGGGGGTTTCCCGCGAAACCCCAAAAAGGAAGGGGAAATGGTTTCCCCTTTAGGGGGGGCCCTCCCCTGCGCGACTGTTCAATCTCTATGAAAAGGGTTTCCTGAAGTCTTCCACCGATCTTCAAAATTCTGAAAAGGGCCCAAAAAACGGGCAGCACTTTATCCATTCGTACAAAGCCAGAAACACCCTCCTCAGTTGCAGCGGCAGAACCCCCCCCCCTCTGAACATTTTCCACCCCTGGAATTCCACCTGCACATGTTGGACCGACGTTAAAAAAAGAAAGGCCATTAACGATTTTTTTTTATGTCCCCGCCCACAGAATACCCCCTGTTAACTTTGAAAGTCACCCCGTGGGGGCTATGCGTAACCTGCCTTTTTTGAGGCCATTCGAGGAGGCCACGTTATTTGTCAGTCGCCAGGGCTACGGGGTAATAACGTCATTTTCCCCTGCTTCATGTCCTGGGAAAAGATGCCGAAAAAATCTTCTGGGGAGGAAACTGGAGACGGCACTACATCTCGTGCCCCATGAGTCCGTGGGGACTGAAATGGGAGGAGGGGAGGGCATTGAGCAAACATTGTCTGGGGGAAATAGTATTTTCTTCCCCCGGACAAAGAGGAGGAGCGGAGCAGCTGAGGAGGTGGATGGAGATGAGGGAAACGAGGGAGATGACCCCCAAGCACCGTGGAGTATACATGGAAATGGAGGCAGGGAGCCCCTCGAGCACTTTTGCGAGGCCCGCACATCTTATTTTCCTGGGTATGACAGCCGAAATCCACCGGCAAGGGATGACTTCTGGCTCTCCCCCCATTGGGGCCCTCCACCCGTCCAAAAGGGAAACCTTTTCCCCCGCATTAGAGGGAGGCCTCAAATACTATAGGGAAATCCCCCGTATCAGTTTTTGGGCCCTTCCTATGTGGGGATCGTCCCTCCTCTGACAGGATGACCGGGGGTTCCTCACGCTCACTACTACTGCCGCGGGGGCTGGGGGAAAGGGGGGGGGTAGGGGCAGTACCCCTCCATCCAGCACCCCAATCTGGATCCCGATTAGCAGCTTTTCCCTTTACCCGCCTATGAGGAGGGTATGGGCCCGCAGCAGCAGCAGGACCTGGGGTATCCCTAAACCCAAAAGTGGTGGCCACTTGGGCAGCCTCTCCACCCCATTAGAAATCCCCCGGACACTGGGCACCCAAAATGGAGTTGGCCGCCTTCCGAGTTTTCATGGAGAACTCCGCCCCCATAGTGTGGCATCAGAGCGGGGTTTTTATCGGCGGGGGGCCCTCGTTACCCAAGGGGAAAACCCCCTTGTCCACGGGAAATTAAGACTGACCTTTGTCAAGATGAACGGCGGTCGGGCAGGATTTCCAACAACCAATGCCTTAGGCTCACTGGGTCCCCAAAATACCTGCCTCACCACTATTCTGATGCCGCCCCCCCCCCTGAAGCCCCACATCGCTGACAGTTTTCCATCGCCTACACCAAACTTTAAACCCGGGGCGTTTGCCCCCTATTCAAACATCTGTCATTGTCCACTCTATAACCTCATTGCTGCCTTTTCTGCTGCGGGCACCCCCACACTGTGTCCTGTGCCCCCTGACCTCATGCTGTTACCCCCTTCCGCCCTCACCTCAAATCTGTCATTGTGCCACTCGTGGGCCCAAACCCTTTTTTTTCCACCCCAAAATTTTTATTGTGCCACTGCTGACCTCTCTGTGCTTGGCCGCCGTTCCTCCCCTTGGGGCATTGTGCCCCCCGGCCCCTTCCCGTTTTTCCACCTCCAATGTTTCTTTTGCCACTGCCTAAAACCCCATGCGCTGCGCCGTGACCTCCCTCTCATCATTGTGCCACCCGTGCTTCCCCCGTTTTTGCCACCCCAAATGTCATTGTGCCCTGCCTGACCTCATCTGCTGCCGGGTACCTCCCCTTATTGTGCCCCTCTGTGCCTTTTCTTTTTTTCCACCTCCCGAAGTCTTTTGCCACTGCCTGACCCATCTGCTGCGTTGTGACCTCCACACTGTGGAAATTTTGCCACTCTGTGGCCTAATCGTTTTTTCCACCTCCAGAATGTCATTTCCCCTCCTACCTCAGGGTTGCCGCCGTCCTCCCTCCATCATTGTGCCACTCTGTGGGTTCCCCCGTTTTGCCACCCCCAAAATTTTTGGCCCCGCCTGACCCCATCTGCTGCCGCCCTGACCTCCTTTCAGTAATTTTGCCATTCTGTGGCTCCCCCTGTTTTTCCACCACAGAATGTATTTTGCCACTGCCTGACCTCATCTGCTGTGGGTCCGCCGTCACCCCCCCCACTCTTCACTAATGTTCCACCTACTCTCAGCTTTTTTTTTTCCACTTTTGCTGAGACTTATCAGCTACTTCCCGCTTCATTTTTTTTGTCGTTTTTTCCCTCTTTAAATGCCCAGGGAATTTTATAGTGAACGATTCTAAAACGGCGGCAGTCATCTGGTGTCATACAAAACACAACTTGTATGAAGACCAAACCAAGCCCCTCCATATTTAAGCATGGCACAACGTTCTACAGCACCCCAGGGGTCTGTGCACCTGGAAAAAGCTGCTTTTTTAACGCATTTTGGCCGAAGTAATTCGGGAAAGAAACGAATTTTGTCGGAAAATTTTGGCGAAGTGACCAATCGAATTTTTTAGAAATCCCCCATCTCAACACAGAGTTCTGAACAATGCAGACTAATGGCACCCAAAAATAACCCTTTACAATAATGGGGTCCATTAGTTTCCAACATGGTATCTATCATTTTACAGGAAAACATAATGCTGTATACTGCACAAATTCCCAAAGGGAGCCAGTTTTTGCATTTTCTTCCATCCTTTCTTTTTAGGGTCTTCCCCTCTCATCAAAAGTTATTAAAGTAGGTAACTAGACTTGAACATACACAAGTTCTTATAAACTCCTCATAAACAGCCACCAAGAATAATTAAATTTTTTTCACAAAAATCTGCGGAAAGAAAAGTATAAATTTGTTTACGTACACCATTTTGTCTTTTGAATCACTTGTTTAGTACAACTAAAGTTAACTGATCAGGAGTTAAAAAATAGCAAAATTTTAAAATCTAACCCACCTTTTGCTGAAAAATTTAAATTCAAAACAAAAAATAATGTACACTGTGATATCACATAATTGGAATAATGTACCCATTTCCTAGTGGGGGCAGGTTCACCTGGGGCATCTGGTACATTGAAAGGGAAAGTGCCCCCAACCAAAGAAACAGCCTGTTTAAATTTCAGGTTTTTTGTTTAACCAATTCCTACCTGAGTCGTGTACTCCTCTTCCTGAGCAGGCTCATTTTAATTTTCTTTAATTTATGCAGATTTCAACTCCATAACACTTTTTCTACAAATTTTTCGGCCTTTGCCCATGCTTCTTTAGCAAAATCTTAAGCTGTACGCTGCAGCTGTTTACATGTGTGCCACTAGACTCTTTTCCTATAAATGTGACTGAAAGAAGACCAACCCGGGCCGAAACATTGCACATACAAAATTTTTTGGCTTAATTTTTTTTTTTTTCCCTCTGATTCAACTTACATACAATTTCAACTTAAGAACCCACCTACAGAAACTCTTGTTCATAATCCAGGAACTGTATGTATTATTGTTATTATTATTATAAAAAAAATCTAATGTAAAAATATCACAATAAATAGGTGAAAACATAAGTAGAATAAATAAACACAAAAAATAATTGTAGCATTCAATCCCGCATGTAATAAGACAAATAAAAATGTGCCTGATCAGGAAGGGGGATAAAGGGTGACTTGTCAGGAACTAGTCAGTGGTTCATAATGATTTCACAGTTCTGCTATCATCCAGAACGTGATGTCCCGGCACAGGTACCGTATAATGCACATAAAGATATCACAACACAATGAAGCCTCGTGTGAAATTACAGCATACAAATAAAGTGTAATGTTTCAGTATAAGAATACCGTATTTTTCGGACTATAAGGCGCACATAAAAGCCTATGATTTTCTCAGAAATCGAAAGTGCGCCTTATAGTCCGATGCGCCTTATATATGAATCAATTCTTCACTTGGGTTTTTAGGCTTTGTTCAGAACGTATTAGGTACAGCTGGTTTAGTGACACTGATTTGTAACTGATTTGCAACTGATTTGCAACTGATTTGCAACTGATTTACAACTGATTTACAATAGTAAATACGTTCCGAAATCAGTTACAAATCAGTTACAAATAAGTGTCACTAAAGCTATGTTCACGCAGCTGATTTCAGAACTGATTCACGTCGGATTTCCGATGTAAATACGTTCCGAAATCAGTTGCAAATCAGTTGCAAATAAGCTTCACTAAGTGAGACACGTATTTTGCGATACGGCACAGAGATATGTACATGTATTGACTTTTGTTACAAGTTTACAAGTTGAGAGTTATTGTGAAAGTGTTTTAATGAAGCTTGGCTTGCGGTCTGAGCTTTGTTCATTTAATGTGCCGCGCCATTAAACCCCGTGCGCCTTATATATGAACCAAGAAGACTTAAACAGCGCTCATTGAAAATGCGCCTTATAATCCGGTGCGCCTTATAGTCCGAAAAATACGTAATGCAAATGGTGATTTTACAGTACAAGCCTCATTGAGAGCTAAAGTTCTTATGTTAGACAAAATTTTGTGTATTTTATATAGAAAACCAATTGGATAGAGAAATGTAAGCAAACAACAGGTGCAGGATTTGCAGATAGTTGGTCCAGATTATTGCACATATAATAAAGCGTATCACAAGTATCAGATAAATTGACTACTGATGTCGTTGCTGACGTTTCAGCTAAAAGCCTTTGTCAAGAGACACCTAAAGAAGAAGATGGGGACTTAGGGGCAATGGCAGTAAATAGGCATATCCATAGGTGGTGCTGACAATGGTGGGAATAGCAGCCTAATAGTAAGGGTTTGCTTAGTCAATAGGGGGCTGAAAAGAATGGCTGCAGGGGAAACAGAAGAGATGTCCTATATGTCTGGATAACTTGTTGGCAAATAGAAAATAAACACAGAAAATGTTTTCTACTTGCATCTTACCATTGGTTTTCTGTGGATTATCTTTTGTAATTAATCCATGGACATACAGGAGACAAAAGCTTAAACATTTTAAGCATACATGATGCCCTTCCGCATACAATAAAATGTATATGTAATACATGGACCAATCACAAAACATTAGCAGGTCAGAATAATAATAATAAAAAAAAAAAGAATTCATAGAATTCTAAATACTTTAACTGAA
This sequence comes from Phyllomedusa bahiana, assembly GCA_025379985.1. Lineage (NCBI taxonomy): Eukaryota > Metazoa > Chordata > Amphibia > Anura > Hylidae > Phyllomedusa > Phyllomedusa bahiana. Next base: position 54,525 of record JAODAL010025339.1, read on the forward strand.
AATACTTGCAAGAGTTTTATTGCCGATAGATTTTTTTTTTTCATTTATAATGCTAGAATGATTAATTTCGCGGATGTTATGGCAACAAAAAACTAGTTTTAGTTATGCCACAGCTTAATTATTTCAAGACCTAAAAAAAGTCATTGTATCTCAGTTCTGCATTTTATTAGAGCACAGGCTTTCACTTTCATAAATTTATCCGGTACCAAAATGTCAAATCTGCCATTAAAAGTTGTATTTTTATAGTACATCTAAACATTCTTTCTTTACTATCCCCTATACAATTGATCAAGCATCATTTCATTATCAAATTTAAAAAATTCAAAGCGTCCAAGCTCCGACTGATAATCTGTAGTAGATTGGGCAGGCTGGTTCAGTCAGCTGACTACCCAGGTAATGATCAGACATAGCATTGTTAAATTGCTCTGCCTGATCATAGAGAGAACTGTACAGCCATACAGTTACAGCTGCACAATACGTTCTATATCTCCCTGCACTCATTTCTATTTTCAGTGCAGTGAGGAAACAGAAAGTGACAACCAGCATAACGCTGAACCTCTGAGAGGTAACTACTGCATCCCAGGTATGTAGCATTAACCCTTCAACTGCCTTAGGCTGCCAGGGTTTCTTACATTGACAACCTCACAGCCATACGTCTAAGTGGATACTTACATTAACCCTTTCACTGCCCTAGAACACTAGGGATCCTTCCATAAACTCATACACTGTCTTAGACCACCAAGGTTCCTTACATTAACCCCCTCATTTCCATGGACCACCAGGAGTTTTGAGATTAGTCACTCCTTTGGATCCCCATGGATCCTTACATTTACTCCCTCACTGTTTTAGACAACCCCAGATTGGGTCTGGCTGTTTCGTACAGGTTCCCTCAAATAGGTTGATAAAATAGCAGCTTGTGGCATGTTCAGAGGATGCCGGGGACTGAACTGTTATTTTAGGGTTCCCAATGTAAGAATCTTGTATTAGTATAGAAATTTTGATGTAAAAGTGAGGAGCCAAAGATTTCTGGGCAGCAAACTTTGCAATGGCAAGAAGTAGCTATAAGAAGTTATGGGAGTCTGGATCAGATGGGAAGGAATGACTCCAGAAAAGACATCATCTGTGATTCACTGAATATTCATTATGCATACTGCTTCTGACTTCATCTCATCACTTGTTAGGTCCTCAGCATTGTAGTTTGTTACAAAATTAACAACTCCCAGCATACCCTTACCATTGTTAGGTCATACTGGGAGCTGTTTCACATGGTAAAAATATCTGTTGCATGTGTTACCCTGATTTGGCACTTTTGTATATCTCAAAGGTAAACATTTGATATATGAGAAGGAACCATTTTCCACTTGCAACACATAATGTTGTGTAAAGAAAATTTAGTTAAAAATGTGTGTCCCACTCCTGCACTAACTCATTCGCTGACTAAAATCTCTAACTGCCCTACTAACTAGTTGCAAATGGTGTAGCTGAAAATTACAGGCAGGTAGTGGTCAATGGCCATGTGAGGGTAATATTTATATTTTGTATATACTCTTTGTATGCTTTTTATCAACATTTGAAACACTCAGGTTTTTGGAATATTAATAGACATGGCTCCCCCCTCCTCCAATAATTGGAAACACATGGCCTGGAGGTATAGACATTTAAAGGAATAAAATTTTTTCTTGTTTCAGTGGTAAGGAGGGGGCCCAAAAAGGAAATTAAACTTTAAACCCGTAAAGAACTAGCTATGTTTTAAATTGATTGGCAAAAAGTTTCTTACAGAAGAAGGGGGCTATAAAACCAAAATTTGCATTTGGGATGGGGGGGACATCCTGTATACCGGGTTTTTGGTGTGGTCTCCAATGCTTGCATTGAAAAAATCCTGGTATTTTTCCCTTCAACTATTTTTTAATTTTGAAAACCCCATCAACACTGAAAACTTTATTAAGTTTCACAGCCATAAAGGGCAGTTGCCCAGGGTGAAGTAAAGGCGCCCAAGCTAAAGTTTTTCACCAGTGCCCATGAGCCTTTAGCTAAGCCTTTGAATGGAGTGAGTCTGACAGATCTGTGTAAGCTCTATAAGCTTGAATACCAATTACCTAATAGCTGACAAACAGCATGGCTCTTTGGCACTTAAAGGGGTTTTGCCACCATGTAAGTTGAGTGGGAAACCTCCAAAATGGGTATTTAAATCACTTTTCTAAATATATGTGATTCAAATATGAAATTTAAGAAAAGTTCTCAATCTCCCTTAGTTACCTGAAAGCTTCCACTAGACACGACCAGAGGGAACAGAAGAGCTGACAGGCCGCGCTTGCGTGAAACACTTCCTATCTGATGACAGGGGAAATGAATGAGCTTTTAAGGGACAGGGAAGAAAGTGCAGTCTATGAGGCTGTTTCTTGCTGTATTGAGAATCCACTGTTGTACTGTTATTATTTCACTTAAGTTTTGAGACGCTTCCTTATTCCTCACTCCTTGCTCACCCCTCCCTCTCTCCCCTGCAGCCTTCATGACTCAGCATGATTTGTTGATATTCTACTCCCATGCTGATAAGAGGTAAGTAACTGGCGTCCTGGCAAATCCCCTTTAAGTCAGAGATGTTTTGGGGAAACCAAAGCGGCAGGAGAAACCTGCAATTTGAATCCCTGTGTCCTCCATAAAAAAAACAAATACAGCATCACAGTGCAGATGATAACACTGTTATGTATACCAAATATGACAATAAATCCATGTTTGCAGTGTGCTGCTATTTTTTTTGTGTTTGCAATTATTTTTCAGCCATTTCAACTTGTACCTACAAAATCTGTTTTATATTTTATGGAAGTTCTGATTGATTTTGTCTATACTGCTCCCATTATAGCAGCAGTTACACAGAGAACACAGTGCACTGTTGGACTGATAAGAGAAGAAGTTTAGGTGAGTGCCTAGAGGCCCCAACTCTACCTCTCAATATCCTGTTGTATTGTATCCGGGGATCACTGTGGTCATATACTCATAGACTCCTCTTATAGCCTGGTACTTTATTGTGAGGCCCCCACATATGTTGTCCAACTTTCTATCTGGGCAGGCCTCTTCCCCATTAACCCAATCAGACTTGCTAGCATTTTGTCGTTTTGGGCTCATTTACAGCAGGAATGAGTCATACATCGGCTGAATGTCTATGATAAAACGTATTCAGACACAAACCATGGCTTAGCCACCATGTAGCCACAGGCTAAATTAGGGTAAACTTGTGACTATCATTATTGGCCATAGGCACTTTATTTGGGATAAAACAAAATTTACCATCTCATTGCCATTGTTCAGGTCATACTGGGAATTATAGTTTCACATGCTACAAAATTGGCATTGATTTATTCAATTATTGCAGTAGGAAAAAGTTTTCACAGCACAATAAACTGCAGGTATCTGTCACTCCAAGTAGGGATTTTATGCTAAAAAATGTAATAAACTGTGATTACCTAAAAAAAGCACCAAATTGTTTACAGATTTTGTACCAAAATTATTAAAGACTACAATCAAAATAAAACCTTTCAGACTACAGTGTTGAATTGGCCCAAAGGAAGAACAAAAGATTGACATGGAATCAACGTGATATACAGTATATACTGCTGCAGGTTTGGACTGGCCCATTGGAGAGCCGGTAATCCCATGGAGAACCACAAGCTCCATAGCATGTTTTTAACTACATGTGCATCCTATTTCTTTCATTATGAATAAATAAATCTCACTTTTGCACATTTATAACATCACTTTATTTTTATTTTCCATGTTACTTTTCTTTCTCTGTTTCCTTTACTTTCTTGATTTCCCTATTCCTACTAATACAGTGGGGAAAAAAGTATTTAGTCAGCCACCAATTGTGCAAGTTCTCCCACTTAAAAAGATGAGAGAGCCTGTAATTTACATCATAGGTAGACCTCAACTATGAGAGACAAAATGAGAAAACAAATCCAGAAAATTACATTGTCTGATTTGGAAAGAATTTGGCTACAGCAGAGCAAAGTGAAGGTTCTGGAGTGGCCATCTTAGTCTCCTGACCTCAATATCATTGAGACACTCTGGGGAGATCTCTAGAGTGCAGTTCATGCAAGATAGCCCAGGAATTTATAGGAACTGGAGGCTTTTTTCCAAGAAGAATGGGCAGCTTTACCATCTGAGAAAATAAAGAGCCTCATCCACAACCAGCACAAAAGACTTCAAGCTGTCATTGATGTTAGAGGGGGCAATACACGGTATTAACTGGGGTATGTGAACTTTTGATCAGGGTCATTTGGA
>JAODAL010025340.1:0-58802 GCA_025379985.1 Phyllomedusa bahiana
AAATTTGGAAGGAAGCCCACTGGGTGCATGTTTCCACTGAAAGAAAGTGACTGGGGGCCAAACCCGGTCACCCATAAATCTCCTTTTTTTTTTCCAAAATCTGTATTTTTGGGGTTTGTGTGTGGGGAGCACAAAGGGAAGCAATCCCCAAAAACAAAAAGGGGTGTTTAAATTTTTGGTTTTTAATTTCATCCCAAAATAAAGTAGAAACTTTAAATTTTGAGTTTTGCGTTTATTCCCCAATGGGATCACTTAAAAAAGGGACACTTTTTATCTACTGATTACTTGTGCCAGGGGGGTACCCCAATACATGTGGTGACAGAGGGCCCTTTTGGGGGTTTACTAAGTGTGTTTCCGGGGGGGGAGTAGGAGGGAACACGGGAAAAACGATGGGGATATGACCTAAAATGCACTGGGAAAGAAAGACAAAAAATGGTAGTGCGGGGATTGACAATTTGGGAAAAATTAGGTCCAAAAAAGAGAATTTTAAAATTGCCCTGCAGAACTTGGGTCAACAGGTTGGTGTGAGTTCGTGCATTTTTTGAAGCATCCCCCTTTAGGGGGGCCCTGTTAAGGGAAAGAAAATGGGTATTGACAGCCCCTTGTTTTGTGGGACACTGAAGAAAAATTTGGGAAAAAAAACCATAGCCGGGTGAAGTAGGCGCTGAAGAAGGGTTACTTGGTGGAAGAACATGACTTTGCCCAATAATCCGTTGACAGCAAGCCCTGCCCTGAGCCCTTGAACCAAACGGAAATTTTTTGGAGGTTCCCCGGGATAACTTTTTTTGCAAAACAGGGAACCGAGGTGTATTTGCAGTATAAATGCAGTGGATGGACCTATTCCCCGGAAGTTCTGATTTGTGACCCCAGAGATTGTTTTTTTTTTCTGTTTTAAAGGGATATCGAGGAAAGCAGGGGGGGGTTGCCCCCTCTTTCATGAAGCCTTTTCGGGTGGGGACGGGAAAGGATGCCGACTCATCGGCCCTTTAGCCCCAATTCAGGGGGGACTTGTGTCAAAAGTTAAGGAGGGTGGTTTCTTGGGTTTGTGGGTTTAAAAATTGTGAAGCGCGGGGAACCCGTTTTAGAGCTTATGTGGAAAATTGGTGTATTGTAGCCCAAAATACATTCCAGAAGAATCTGCCCTTTAAAAATTCTTAGTTTTCAAAAAAGATTAGTTTTCCCCGATTGGTTGGGTAAGTAGGAGGGAAAGTAGTTTTTTTCAGGATTCCTTTGGATGTCCAATTGGCACAAGGGAAAGGAAAGGGCTGGGTTGGTCGTCCATCCACTTCAACGTTGAAATTTTAGTCGGAGAAAAGAAAGGCGCCCCGGTGGAATTTTCAGAAGTTTTCAGAACCGTTCTGGCTGCACCTTTTATCTGAAAGGAAAGGGAAGTTGGGGGCCTTAATTTGAAGATTGACGGAAAAACACGGGTTCGGGAATTACTAAAGGGGTGTTCTCTAAAGCTTTGAGAAAAAACGGTAACCATAGTTTTCCCCAGGGCCCTATGGTGAGGACGATAAAAGGGTTTTGTTTTTTGGGGTTTGGGAAAAAAGGCGGAAAAAGATTCATTTGAGAATATGCTTGTTTGCACTCACTAGGGTTTTAAGTTTGGTAAATGACGTCCAATGAGGGGGTTATTATTTAGGATGGGGGTCGGGCGTTGTGTTTTGGGGTTTTGAATCTTGACGGTTGAGTTTCCACAAAACTTGAAAATGGGGTTTTAAAGGGTTCCCTTGAGGGTATTGGGGGTTGTTGTTGCCCTTTTGGTTTAGAAAAAAAGTTTCCCTTTTGTCTTTTCACGAGCTTTAGCGCGGAAATGCCTCTTTGATTTTGTCCGGATCGGTTCCCGGGGTAAAAAAAAGTTTTTTGAGTTGGGGCCTTGCCCACAGGGTGGGGTGTTCTGGAAGGGTTTCCCCAAACCCTGTTATCTCGTTTGGGAATCTGTAGGTTGAAAAACTAGGGAAAACTTTGCATTGATTGATTTGGGTTTTGGGTGTCTGGTGGTATAGACCCCTGTGGGGGGTCTTGAAAATGGGGGTAATATTAGAAACTTTCTTCTTTGGGGGGATGAATCGTCTGTGTTTAGCAATGGAGGGGAAGTTGACTTGGAAAAACTCTGCATTTTTTTGTTTCGATTATTTTAAAAAGTCCCAAAGGGGTTTTAAGTGACTTTTAACAAACGCCGTTAAAAAGGAGGATTTTGGGGAGCTTAGTTTTAATGTCAAATCCATGGTCCGGAATAAGGCAGACACCCCGGGTTTTAAAATTTCAAGGGGTTTCAGTGGGAAATTGAGTAGAAATTAAAGTTTTTCACTGGGGTTTTCCCCAAAAGGTTCCGGGGCCCAAGAATGAAGACGCCCGGAGAACTTTCCACAGAAGTGAAAATTTCCCTGTTGTCCACAACCAGTGTCTTCTTGTATAGCAAATTTTGTAAAGGGGCCAAGGTAACCCCAGCCTTGTTGCTCCCAACATGGTTTTAGTTCCCCCCAAGGGGCGGGAAATTAGGGTTTCTGTTTGGTGATGCCAGGGTTTTAAAAATGCCATGGGGTTTTTTCTCAGGGTCTGGTTTTGGGGGACAGTAAATTAGGGACTTTTTGGGGTGAAAAAGGCACGTAGATTGGTTAAACCTGGGGTATTGTGGCTGTTGTGAGGGAAAAGAGAAGGTAGAAACCGGCAGAGAAAAGGAATCCAGTGGTTTTGAAGGGGTTTGATGGTGGTGGTTTTTGCCAAAGGGGGGGGGTTTGTCCTTAAAGGGTTTTAGGGTTTTCGGTGGGGGGGGAATGGGGGTTTTAATTTTTGAAACCCGGAAAAACTGGGTTATATCTGAGAAAAGGGGTGAAGTTGTTGGGAGGCTGTGGTTTGATTTAAGGAGAGGGTTTTTTGTCTTCAGACATTTGGCCATGCGTCTGTTTTAGTCCCACTTCCGTATTTCGGGTTTCTGGAAGAATTGGTTTGGGGCTAAAGTAATGCGGGGGAGTTTTTCCCCTGTTTTAAGCCATTGGGGGGAAACCCAAAAGATGCCAGAAAAAATTTAAGCGGTATGGCCCAGCGTTTGGGAACTTGTTCGTTTGGGCCCTTAAAAGTATTTTATGTTAGGTTTTTCAGCAGGGGAACAAAATTTATAAATGGGATACTTTTATTTATAGGGGTTTAAAATCGCAGCATAATGAAATTTACATTTTAATTCTCCCCCAGAGCAGCGGGCTTTGTGCTGTGAGAAAATGGGAAAAAAAATTTTGGGGAAGTCCTTTAATTGGGATTGCAGATGTGGACCCCTTGGAAACTGTAGTAATGGCAACTTGTCCTCCTTTTTTGTTTCCTCTCCTTTGCATTGAAAGTAAAAATAGCGGTTTACGGAGGGGGAAAGGGTTTGTCTTAGAAGCCGAAAGAAAAGGTTAGAGTGATTGGGGGTTTGTTTGTTGTGATTTTTGCAGGTCTTCTGCAAAGACGTTATCAACGACATTTGCTTATATTATTTACATTTTTTGTAACAGTAAATTTGCATGGAGGGAGGGGGGTTTCAAAATGTTAGGTTTTTAAAAGGAGGGCCCCGCTGTTCAATTTTAAACCCGGAATTCCGGGTTTTTGGGGTTTTGGCCTTTAGGATAAAAATTTTGGGCCCAAAAAATTGAAATGGGCGGGATTTGGTTTTCCCCTTTCCGGATGGAGAGTGTTTGGACTTCAAAAAAATGGCTACAGGAAAATAACGGGAAAGGTTTGGGAAACGGGAGCGGGGGGAAAGAATTCCCCGGGAGGGGCAGGGTTGAGGTTTAAAAGGTGTAATCAGTGTTTTTCGTTCCCTCCCCCCAATCTACGTATTTTCCCGGGGTTAATGGAATTTGATGCGTCAGTCCCCCCAAACATTAAAATTTTGGGCCATTTTGGGAAAATGGCGGAGCTCACTTTTTTATAATATGCTTTTCTTCAAATCCTTTTTCCCTTTTTTACATAGTTTCAATGTAACTATGCTTTTCCCAAAAGGACATCGTTTTTTTCCCTTTCGTGTTTTTTCCCCCGCTGTTTAAGTTTTATCCCCCGTGTTTTTATGTTCATTCCAGGGGTTTAAAATTATGTTTTTTCCCTCCTAAAGTCTCATTTTATTTTATATTTTTCTCTTCAATAAAACTATCGCGCCCCTTTTTTGACTGAGCGTTTATAATTTTTCAGTACGTATACACCCAAAGGGGAGAAATGTGCCGAGGGACAAACCCCCCTTAACAGATGCTTTGAATCGAAGCCAAAATTTACACTCTGCCCGGTTTTTAGTGTGAAAAAATTAAAAGTGATTTTAGCTTGAATTAAAATTAACCCTGAATGCAGTTTTTTTTTACCTAAGTAAAAAAGGGAAAAAATTTTTAAAAACATGTGTTTGGTTTAGATTTAAATCCCAAAAAATACCTAAACTAATCTCAAATTTCATTCCCCGATTATACCATCTGGATAAAAAGGGCTTTAATTTTAAAATTGTTTTCTGGGCTTACCATTGGGATAAAAGGCTTTTTTTTCAAAATGTCATTTTGTTATAAACCGGCTTATCAGAAACCAAAATCTTTCTATAACGGCTTATGGCTACTTTTAAACCCTTTCTTTAGATCGTCTGTCCTTTTTAAAAAATTTTAGGTTTTTGCAATTTGGGCCCGTTTCTTCAGGATTCAGATCATCTGTCTTAAATATTTTGTATTTTTAAAATTTATCTTTTATTTAACTGTATATAAATTAAAGACAGGCTTCGGGCCCTTTCCGGGTCGTTATCTTGATATCTTTTTTTTTTCCTTTTAGGGGCCCGCTCGACCTACACTGAAAATTTTTTTACTGGGAAAGGGGGAAAATTTCATATCCCGTCAGGTTTCCCTTTAAAGGCAAAAAAGCAGAGGCATTTTAAATTGGGAAATGTTTTAAAGGTATACGATATGATATGCACACCGTACAGGAGCACAACCCCGGAGGGGCCCCCCCTGAAAATTTAAAAGGTTTAAGGGAGGCGCCCAAACCCCCAAAAGACTTTCACTAGAATGTCCGGGAAAAACAGATAAGTCACAGACTAAAAAAATTTATAAATTAGCTATTTTGTGGGGTTGATTAAACCCCCAAATGTTTGGGCCCCTTTTTGGACCCTTCAGTGATGGGAAGGGGTCAGCCCCCGCCGGATAGTTTGTCCTCGGGGTTTGAGAGCACGGGACCATGTCAAGTTTATTAAATCAGGTTGGAAACCTATCTTTTGTTCCACTCCTTATCCAAAAAAAATGGGCCCCCCCGAAATTATTTTATTATTATTGCCCGCCCGGGCCAAAAGCTCGAGAAAAAATGACCCACAACTTCCCCTTTGGGCATGAAATCTGAAGTTTAATCAAGTAAAAAACATTCCAAAAGAACTTTTTAATACATGGGTAAATTTTTTCACTTCATGATTGGTTAATTGGGGGGGGTTTCTTTTGAGACAAGGTTTAATTTTCATGTAGTATGAAGAAATTTTTTGTTTTGGACCCCCTTCCCAACCCCTCTCCCCTGTATTATTGGGGGGGGGGAGGGGAAATCCTTGACTTTTTGCTTTTTAGCAGACAATGATTGTCTCAAGGGGAAAATGTGTTGAAAAGGAAAATCTTTAAAAAACGGCAGAAGGGAAACAAATTTGAAAATTAAAACTAACTCAATGTTAAAAAATATGGGTGATAGAACTGATTTAATGTTTTTTTTCCTTCTTTCTCTAAATCATCAACTTGACAATAGTACACAAATTTATGGCATAGATTGTAGTTGTCCAACTGGCTCCAATACTTTTCCTATTTCACTGTCTAGATGACAATATAGGTAATGGGTTGTGAGGAAGGAAATAGCTAATAGTTGTTTTGTTTTTTTAAATGCCATTTGCTTAGTGTCCAACAATGCCCCTTTGCAAGCTTTGGGTACCAACCCTTTTTCCCCGGGGCAATTGAAAAGTTGGGAAGTTGCTTGAAATTGAAGTTATCAAAACTTAGCATAGCAAACAAAGACATACAGTTTGTCATTACAGAAAATGCAGTCATTTTATTTTAATATACATGAATAACGCAGAGAGAACATTTTATGCAGCCTTTTTCACTGACACAGTGGTACATATCTTCTAGAGCAGTTGAAGGGCAGTCTAGGGCATCTCCAGGTGTCATAGAGAGGATGACAATGAAATACTGCTAATGTCTTTTATGTGAACATGGACTGCGACTAGACGATTAATATTCTGTGATATAGGTTCCCTTACCTGATATAAAACTGTACTTTAATATTTGAAGCTGAAGTTAAGTACAGCATTATACAATAAATTGTAGCATTCTGTATAATTATTTGTTTTTTTTTGGAAATGGTCATACTCACAAATTGTTTCATTAATTTGGGGTCTGCTTACCCTTATACTGGTAATACTTATTTTGGAGTTTTGAAATTCCTGTTTTGTCTTGACATACTTATTTTTCCTTTTTTGTTAATATAATATAATTTTAAAAAAACAATAAAAGAGTAAACAAAACAAAAAAAAGTAAGATCGTCTACCAGCGTGGTTACAGAAATGCTACAGATTTTTTCTCTGGATTTCGGGGCAATAAATCCATAAATTGAATCATGACCACACACCCTTTCTCATAAAGCCATGCCCACTTTAGAGCAGGAAAAAAATTAATAAATCTGTTTAAAGCTATTTGTGACAAGTTGCATCACTTTGTGGCGCAGTTTATGACACAATTCAAGGGGAGATGCATTAATAAATTTGGGTTAATTTGTTTAAAGGGGATCAACGGAAAAATTATATCCAACTTGCCAACTAATAAAAGGAACTTTAATAATGCATTAAAATCCATAATATACACTATATGACAATGGGCCATCAAAGAACCTGAAAAGCGTGAGAGATTGTTTATGTCTGTTCTGGATTGTAATGTATTTAAAGAAGAAGTTCCTTTGACTAGCAAGCTGAATATACTTTTTCTATTGATCCTGGATATGCCAGTTCATGCTGTTCTGTGCCCGCCTATTATATTGAGTGCAATTCAATTGGACTTTTATGGTTTCAAAAATGTGTTTAAAATCTCTCAGAAGAAGGCACAAAGCCAAATCCATATCAGGCTGGCAGCCTTCTTTGGGCCCACAAGTTATTTCTTATACTCCAATCATATTCTGCAATTTTCTTATTTGTTATTATTGGTGGCATTTTATGGTTGTGGCTTCTTTGAAATGGGCTACAAATGCATGGGTAATACATTTGTCAGGTCACAACTGATTTGCTATACTGACTTCATATGTGACTTATGTTAGGTTTACTTAGGCACATGCACAGACAGATTTTATATATTAGCAGGAACAGAATTACCCCCGGGAGCCTGGCTTAACAGCACAACATACCTCTGAATGCTGAGGACTGCTGTCCCGAGTGTGTGCACGTATGTCCCAGGCCATTGATGCCCAAGGTTATACAAGGTTATACTTTGTTTATTCAACTGTTTGCGTGTTCTGGATTCCTGCACCTCTAATTAGCCTTATAGACTGCAGACCTATTAGACAGGGTACAATCGTGATGCAGGTGGCATGATGACACATTCTCACACCGCCTGTGTTAGGTTTCACCCACAGAAGCCGGCCTGCCATTCGTTGGGGGAATGCGGAGAGGTGAGTAACTTTTTTTTTACTAATTGCTGCCCTACCTACCTACTGCCTACCTGGGGACTACCTACATTGGACCTTCCCTGCTTACCTATTTACGTAGAGCATTGTCTACCTACCTAGGGGCTTTACCTTTTTCCCTACCTGGGTCCCTACCTACCTACTTAGGGTCTTGTCTGTATATCTATCTAAATTATGACTTGTACCCAGTTCTCTTCCCCTACAAGTGTGTTATTACACCTAATGTCAACCACAAAATACAAGCTAGATCGCTATAGCTGCGTGGATTATCAGCTGAGAATTTTCATTGTACACTTTATGACAAATTGTGCCATATGTATGTTTTGGGATTTTTTTCAACATGGAAAATTTATTTTTTGGGGTTATCAGAGTAAAAATCAAGTTTTATACTGGATTATACTTTTGAAGAATGCTGAATACAAAACAAAATACCCCTTTAAAGAAAACTTTATTCATCTTCAAAATTTCACAAGTCACATTCATTGTTCATGTGATACTGATGCCACATTGTGCTCATGGAGGATGAGACCACAAAGGCTAGTTATTGACTGCCAATCATGTTCGTGGGCCGTAAATATATGTTTAAAACACTTTTTTTTATTGTAACAACTCGTAAAAAACACGTAGACATACTCTTCTATAAGACAGTACAAGAGGGATACTTATGTTTTGTTGCGGAGCAGGGCTCCGTTCAACCACGAGTCCTATAATGCCAAGCGCGGCACTTTACTTTCAATGTCCTTTAGGATGTTATAATGCCATCTATTGCGTCCATGTGGTTTTCACCATTCACCGGTATCCAAGGTGTATAGGAACCCGATCCGATGCCCGCTTTCTGGGCTTCCCGAGGAGACCCCCGGAGACCGAGCGGTAGCTGTCGGCGTGGGCCCCTCCCCTTTCTCAAGCATGCGCAGACCAATGGTTATAGGACTCTTGGTTGAACGGAGCCCTGCTCCGCAACAAAACATAAGTATCCCTCTTGTACTGTCTTATAGAAGAGTATGTCTACGTGTTTTTTACGAGTTGTTACAATAAAAAAAAGTGTTTTAAACATATATTTACGGCCCACGAACGTGATTGGATTGATATGTGCTGGTTTTGGAGACCTGCATGTGGTGCCGATAGGGGAGCATAACTGGATACAAGAAGTGGCATAATTATATATAGTTATTGACTGCCACCACATGACATCAGCAGCAGGGAGGACCACCAAAACCAACAGCAGCACTGGAATGGAGTCATTTTTCAGAATTGAGTAAAGTTTTTTATATATATTTAAAGCCTTCCTGACCAACAGTAACATTTTTAAAGTGAATGGCAAACCCATTTAAAGTAGACCCTTCCTTTTCAGTCCTATTGGACTTTTTTGGATTTTTTTCACAATAAAGAACTGATGTATAAACATCACGTACAATCACAATCAATCAGTAACTAGGAGACCAAGATAAGCACAGTTTATATTCCTTTTTAATTCCAAAAATATTGTTTGTGTATCTCTATATCAGTGTGGTCTGACTCCCAGACCGTGGCTGTGCTCACCATGCGACCCCTGGCATGCCTCGTGCCGCAGTCCGGACTTCTGGCCACAGGTGCGTCCGCTCCCGGCGCTCACTTCGCTGCGCTTATACTCATCCAGCCTCGTCCTGCTTCCTCCTCGATCAGCATGCTGCTCTGTCTCCTAATGCTTCTCGATACACTTTCCCTGCCGGCATGCAAGCCAGTCTCCTTGATTTAAAGGGCCAGGGCACTGAAGGTAATTCCCTCTCCACCTATGGAGTTTGGGCAGGGTCTTTTTAGGGATTCCTTTTCCTGCCGTCTGCACCCAGATGTTGTTGTTCGTTCCCTAGTGACGTCTTGTTGTTTGCTCCCTAATTAATCCTATGTACACTAGTGTCTGCGTCCCTGGTCCTGTTTACGCCTATCATGTTTGACCTTCGTGCGCCACGTGCTGTTCCTGCCGAGTCTGTCCATCCTAGCTTCTGTTCCACGCTCCAGCCATCTCTAAATCGGGGGTAGTTACCTGAGGGATTCCCTGCAGCAAAGTTCACCCGGCTTTGCAGAGCAGGCTCCGGCGAAGACAAGGGGCCCTTTAGGTTCCGCTCCCTGGCATAGGTCATGCCAAGTCTATGCAATGACCAGAGATTCCACATTCCATTCCTAGAGTTAGCGTGACAACAGGGCCATGAATCCCGCCGATCAACCACTGTCAGACATCGAGAGCATTGTGGCTGAGATCACACGCCAGGGCACCCTTCAAGAGCAGCTGTTCATGATGCTTCAGAACCTAGCAGCCCGTCTCCCATAAGCACCTATTGTACAGGCTCCCGCTCCAGACTCCATTCCGGTTCCTGCGATGTCTAGCAGTTATTCCCTGCACCTGAAACTGCCTCCTGAGCCTCGCTACTTTGGGGATCCCAAAGCCTGCCGAGGTTTCCTGAGCCAATGCAGGATACAATTCGGGGTCCTGGACCACCAGTGTGCAAAAGTGGCCTTTATAATTTCTCTGCTCTCTGGCATAGCACTGGCCTGTGTTACTCCCCTGTGGGAATGTGGAGATCCACTGTTGGCTTACCTGATGAACTTCTTGGCAGCCTTCCACAAGGTACCAGAACGTGCCTCCTCTGCTGCCTCTTCGCTTCTCCGACTCCATCAGGAAGACTCATCAGTGGGACAGTATGCAGTACAGTTCTGGACCCTGTACTCTGAATTATCCTGGAACAGCGAGGCCATGGTCGCAACCTTCTTGGAGGGATTGACCGGTCGTATCAAACATTAATTAGCTGGGCGTGTTTTGCCCACCAGTCTGGATGACCTCATCACCTTGGCCACTCGCATCAATGTCCGCTTCTCTGAACGTCAATAGGAAGTTGGGCTACAACGGGAGGCTTTTTGTCCCCGCTGGAGTCCTTACCTGGCACCTGTCTTTGAGCAACCTCTTTAACCAATGTCTATGGACATCCGAAGCTGAAGAACCTTTTGCCTAGTTGAAATCACCGTTCGCTTCCACCTCTGTTCTTCACCGCACGGATCTGGAGAGTCCCTTCTTTCCTGAAGTCGACACCTTTTTGGTTGGAGCTGTGGCCGTTCTCTTGCAAAAACTGGTCACAGGCAAATTTCTAACTTGCGGCTTCTTTTCTATGACCTTCTCTCTGGCCAAAACTAATTACTCCATCGAGGACAGGGAACTGTTGGCGATTAAACTGGCATTGGGCGAATGGCGACATCTTCTGGAGGACACTCTACATCCCATTACTATCTACACGGACCACAAGAATCTTCTTTATCTACAGATGGTTCAACGGTTGAACCCTCATCAGGCTCACTGGTACCTATTCTTTTCTCATTTCAACTTTAACCTCTACTTCCAGCAAGCCGCCAAAAACCTTAAGGCAGATGCGCTGTCCCTGATTCTGAACCTAAACCGCAGTAACTTATCTCTCCAGATCGCCTCATCCATGTTGCCCCTGTAAAATTGAAAGAAATTCCACCAGGTAGGACCTTCATGCATCCTGCACTAAGGAAGCAGATTCTGTCCTGGGGTCATGCCTCCAGAGTTGCCGGCCATCCTGGGTACTGCAAGTCCCTCAACCTAATTGGTCAACATTACTAGTGGCCCTCTCTTGCGCAGGATGTCAAGGACTTTGTGGCTGCTTGCCCAGAATAAGAGCTCCTGTCTGTGACCCGCTGGTTTCCTGTTGAACCTACTGGTGCCAGAAGTACCATGGAGCCATATCGCGATGAACTTCGTGACTGACCTTCCATCCTCCGGTGGATGCTCGGTTATCTGAGTCGTGGTGGACAATTTCTCCAAAATGGCGCATTTTACAACTCTACTAGGTCTTCCATCGGCTCCGCAGATGGCTACATTGTTCTTGCAGCATATCTTTCGTTTACATGGGATGCTTCCAAACATCATCTTGGAGAGAGAAGTACAGTTCACCTCTCGCTTTTGGCGTGCTTTGTGTTTTCTTCTGAAAATTAAACTAGATTTCTCATTGGCCTACCATCAGCTGGCCAATGGCCAAGTGGAGCGGGTCAACCAGATCCTGGTGAATTATCTGCGCCACTTTACTTCAGCTCAGCAAAACGACTGGTGTCTCTGCTGCCCTGGGTAGAGTTTGCCTACAATAATCATCCTAGCAAATCCTCTGGGGAGTCTCCTTTCTACATGGTCTTTGGACAGCATCTTCATATTCCTCTGCCGCTCCTTACCTACTCGGAAGTTCCTGCAGCCAGCATTCTAGAACGTAACTTCCTTCAAATTTGACAACTCCCCTGTCAAAATTTACGTCTAGCTTCCGCCCGTTTCAAGAAAAAAGATGTAGAGCACCTCCCATGTACCAACCTGGCAATAAAGTCTGGCTCTCTTCCAAGCACATCTGTCTCTGAGTGTCTAGTTTGAAGTTTGCTCCACGCTACCGTGGTCCTTTCTCTATTCTACATCAGATCAACCCGGTATCTTACAAACTTCGCCTACCTCCCTCCGCATCCCCAATTCATTTCATGTGTCTCTCCTGAAACCATTCATTCTTAATCGGTACTCGCATAAAGTGGTTTCCCTGGCCACACCTTCTAGTACTGAAGATACCTATGAAGTGAAGGAAATCCTTGACATGAAGCGTTCCAGAGGTAAAACCTATTATCTCGTTGACTGTCCTAGATCCTAGGAGCCGCAAGAAAATATCAATGCTCCAACTCTTATCCATCGTTTTTGCAGACTCTGGTTCCCTGGTAGGAGGGGCCCTAAAGGGAGAGGTACTTTAAGACTGCGCGCTGTGGTCCGACTCCTGGACCACACCACCGCGCTCGACACCTGGCCCCTGGCACGCTTCATGCCATGGTCTGGACCTCTGGCCACAGGCATGCCCGCTCCTGACGCTCGCTCCACTGCGCTTACACTCACCCAACCCCGTCATGCTTCCTCCTCGATCGGCGCACTGCTGTGTCTCCTAATGCTTCTCTTCTGGATGCAATTTCCCTGCCGACCACTAGGGGTGCGTGAGCTGGTCTCCTGGATTTAAAGGGCCAGCGCACTGCAGGTAATTATCTCTCCACCTATGGCTTTTGAGCAGGGGCTTTTTAGGGATTCCTCTTCCTGCCCAGTTGTTGGTGTCCATTCTCTAGTGACATCCTGTTGTGTGCTCCCTAGTGAAACCTATTTAGACTACTGTAGTAAAATGGTAACATCAGGATTTTTATCACCTTATGATGATAATCAAACTATTTAGGTAGAACATACACTGACAAGCAAAATAGTAACTTTTGAACTTTTGATTTTCAGGCTCCAGGCTACCATCCACTACAGCTTTGAATGTGAGACTACCATCATTTTATAGACAATCATCTTAGCTGTCTTATACATAAATTTGACTTGCAAGTATTTAGCATCTGCTAAGTTCCGCAGAATTTTGTCATGTAACTGCATTGTTACCGTTTTGCTCCTAAAAATCAAAATGTTAATTTTTATTATTTTGTTAGTATTTGGTAAATCCACCTTTGGCTTTAAATACTGCCTGAATCCATTTGGGCTCTGGATCAGATTCAAGCATGTCTTGACCAAAATCTGATCCCAGGTCTCTTCTATACGATCCCAATGTTGGTGCACACTGGACTTGGGAATGAATACAGCTTTTTCTTCAATTTTACCCACGTGTTCAGTTGGGTTGAGTTCTGGGGACTGTGCAGGCCAATACAGCAACTCTATTTCATTGTCATTGAACCATTCCTTCTCCAACCTTGATGCATGCTTCAGGTCGTTGTCCTGCTGCAACACTATGTTGTCCTCTTCATACCCATAGTACTCAAGTATATGAAGTAACTCATCTTGTAGGATACTCACATATAGCTCAGCATTGAGATCAACATCGATCATGGTCAAGTATCCAACATCTTTGGCTGTGAAATATCCCCACATCATCAGCCTTCCTCCACCGAACTTGAGAAGTTATTAAATTTCTCAATCCGTTCGCCTCCTTTTCCCTTGATTCTTACAGACCGACTTGCACCCATCAGAGCCCGGTCTCTTGACTTTCATCTCATCCCTCCAAATCTGCCGTTTCCAATCTTCCATTTTTCTTACTTTTTTGCAAACTTGATCCAATGCTTCTTATGACGAGATTGAAGTTGAGGCTTCTTCACTCACCTTTTTTCGGGCCAGACCTGTGTAATGTGTGTTGCATAGTGCTTGCATGGACGTCTGTGATCTCACACTTGTGAAGCATACGAGCCACCTCCACTACCGTTTCTGTTGCGTTAGAAATGATAGACCTTGTGATGAGCCGGTTTGTTGACTGATATTTTACCTGGACGTCCACCTCTTGGCCTTTGAATGGATGGATGGACTTAGTTACATATTCCAGTTGCCATGGCCTCACATGATGCAGTTTGGCAATTTTCTTGGCGGAGAGACCGCTATTGATGAGCTATGATTCGGTTTCTCTTTTCTTAGGGAATTTTTTTCATGGCTGCTGGAATCAGTGACCTTTCACTTGGGAATAAGCCTAATAACACACCGAGCTATTAGGAAATGTGAGAACTGGTTGTAATTTGTAGTGTGCAAGAAGAAAAAGATTGTTTCACCACCAGGAGCAAAACAGTATCAATGCAGTTACATGACAAGAATCTGCATAACTAAGCATACGCTAAATAGTTGCAGGTCAAAGTTATGATTGTCTATAAAATGATGGAAGTCTCACATTCAAAGCTGTAGTGGATGGTGAGATATGCAGCCTGAAAGTCAAAAGTTCAAAACATTGTTACCCTTTTCTTGTCAGTGTAAAATATATTTATTGGATACAACTTTAGAACATAAAAAACTTGTAAATATGTAAAACACTGTAGAAAGTGGGAAAAACAGTTTTCAACAAAACCGTCCTGAATAACATTTGTTGAGCCTATAAATTTGTTCTGGGAAATAGTATCGCCTCCATCAGATCCTTCATAGATGACCTCAAATCTGATCTAATTGTTTCCAGGCTAGAGAACGGTCTCTCTACACTAACTTAGTGTCACGGTTCACGCTGTGGTCCCTGCTATGGACCCTCAGCGTGCCCGTGTCGCTCATGTCCCGGTCGCTGCTGCAGCATCCTCTGGTGTCCCTGGCTCTGGTCTCTCACCTGTGCTTCCTCCAGCTCCCTGGCATCCTGTGTGCACACGTGCTCCCTCTAGGGGCACGCACGTGGCACTGCACCATATTTATAGACACAGTGTTCCTGTTAAGTGACCACTGATCTCTGGCTATATAAGGAACTTCCTCCCTGTATTCTGTGTCAGTTCGTTGTTGTTATCCAGCACAAGAGCTTGACCCCTTGGCTGCTGTTCTGCTGCTGACTCATATTCATCTATACGTTTATATGTACCTGCTGTACACCTGCCGCTGTACCAGTCTGCTACACCTGCTGTTCTCTGGCGCCTTATCTAGTCTGTTACCATCCTGGGACTGTGCCTTACGTTCTCTAGCTATACCTGGACTGTCACCCGTTTAACGGCTACACCTGCGGTGCCCTGTCTCCGCACCAGCTACCCGGACCTGCACTTCGGGTACCCACCGCCTGCGTTTACCATCTGCGCTCGCGGTGGGCCCAGAGGATCCACCCAACCCGCACATTTCCAGCCACCCGGGTCGGAATCATTACACTTGGGTTGGTGGCAAAGTGGTGACCACATGGGCAACATCTGTAACAATTACAGGGTATAAAGGAATTGCCTCAGCCACAGTCATTTTAGATGAATGGTTGATCTCTTCTACTTCTTTGAAAGCAAGTGGAAAACTTTGCTGTAGTATGGGAGCAGAATCTTTTCCCCTGTGATAATGCTTTGCCTGCTCCATGTCATCCAAATACTTTGCAAACTTAAACTCCTCATCTGATGAGGCTGAAGATATGGGAGCAGTAGCACTGGCAAGACCCAATTCCTCATGCTCTAGGAACTGCATTGAACTAACTGGACCAATTTATTATATATCGTCGGAGTCGATCCATTTTATAACAACTCTGACTCCACCAAAGTGGGCATCGACTCTATGACTCCGACTCCAACTCCACAGCCCTGCTGCTATGGGCTTATATATAGTGTTCCAGGAATATAAGCAAATCGCTAAGGAAAGGGTATTTGAGTATGTTGAACTTTTCCTTTAAATCTTGATAACATGCCACAACTGTTACCGTCATGCCTTTCATATAAATGATAACACTTACTTCGCTCAAGTCATGTACAGTTCAGAAGTCTGTGTAAGAAAATCAATTAAGAGAATTTGTCTCACCACATAAACTTTTAGTTAGATCACTCAGCTGCTGTTTCACTGGGTAATGGACTTCCTCTAGCGTGGCACTTAAAGACCTGCAGCTACGATGATAACAGCTCTCATTTCCACATATTTTACAATTTATGAAGAGAAAAGTCTACATGCCAGACTGCTTTGACAGAAGCAGAATCATACAAATATATCTAGACAGAGATGGGTTTTTTACAGTGCAAAACGTCCTTAATATAATCTTAGAAGTACGATTAAAGAAAAGAGGTTATAAAATAAAATAAGAATGTACTATAGGGATGTGCTCACAGGATGGATTTTGACACGGAATCCGCAATAGATTCCTTGTCATAATCCAATTGTAATCTGCATCTGATTGGTTTGAATGGGAAATCCACAAGTACAGACAGAATTTTCCTAAACCAGATTTAATGAATGAAATACATAAGACTCAATTGCAGAAATTTCTGGAACACATACACTTCCAGTTTGCACGCTTAAATACAGAGAAGCTTATTATAATTGTTGGGTATACAGTATCTAGCAGTCTTTGGCTGGGTTCACACAGGGCTTTTTGACATGGAGTAGTATTTTGTATCTGTTTGTGTAAGCCAAAACCAGGAATGAAACCTACAAAAAGGTATCATGAAAATATTTGTACCTCTTCATTGTTTTGGAACTTTTCAATCTTACTGATTTTACAAAATGCTTAACAAAACTGATTGACAAAATTTTGCATTAAAAAACAACTGTGGTAGAACCCAAGAAATCTTTCTAAACAATAGCTTTCTTAAGGGTTGATTATTTGACAAACCCTTTTAAGAATTCCAGAACACGAAGAAAAAGTCAGCTCAACCACTCCAACTGCTTGAGGTAGTATGAAAAAACACCTTGTGAATGTCAGGAATGTCAGCAACTTCTTCAAAACTCCATCAATTCTCATATATATTGAATAAAATATTCTTGATTTAGTACATGTAAAAACTGACATCCATAGGACAGAACATCAGACATAACTGACGCCTTTCTAACATAACCGTTCCTCATCATATGATTATGATGTTCTATGGATGTCACGTTTATTACATGTACTAAATAAAGAGACATTTTAGTGTTTTAGTCGTATTATATATTATATTATTATATATATATATATATATATATATATATATATATATATGATATATAATTATTATATAATTATTTATTTTTTTATTTACATTTAGATATGTTCTAATCTACAGACCTGACGGAATGGTACAAGGCTGTTCCTTGGTCAGTATGTTGAAACGGCATGTTGGATCAGTTTTTGGATCCAAAAAATGCATCCAAAAGCGTTGCATAAATCGCATCCAACATGCAGCTGTGTGTTTGTTGGATGTGTTTTGGCTACAACAGGAATGCACCCTATAGTTTTAACCCCTTCCTGACTGAAGGTCATAATAATATGGCTCTAAAAAAAATTTCTCCTTGCTTTCTGAATTGCAGAGCTTTTTTATTTCTCCACCTACATAGACATAAGAGGGTTTTTAGTTTGTGGGACAAGATGTACTTTCTAATGGTGTTATTCATATTACCATAAAATATACTGGGGAACAGCAAAAAAAAACTCTAAGTGGGGCAAAATGTGAAAATAAACATACTTGCGCCATGTTTGCAGGAGTTTTTTTTAATGGTGTTCATTCTTCGCTAAAACTGATGTGTTATCTGTTTTTTAAAGGTTGATACGCATCCGGCAATGCTAAACATGTATGATTTCCGTTATGTTTTGGTACCGTAAAAAAAATTCCAAACATTTTGTGCGATCAGTAACTTTTTTGTACTAACACCTACGGACATTAGTGAGGGTGCATTTTTTGTGGGCTGAAGTCTACTTTTTATTGCAAGTAGTTTGGAATGCATGAGCCTTTTTTTGATCACTTTTATTCCAATTTTTATGTGACGTGAAATGACCCAAAATAACGTAATTTTGGTGTTTGGAATTTTTTTTCTTCTACGGTGTTCAGGGTACAGGATAAATGATGTGATATTTTAATAGATCGGACTTTTTCGGACGTGGCAATACCAAATATGTGTAACTTTTTTATTATTTCTTTTTATATTTCTAAAATGGTGAAAGAGGGGTGATTTGAACTTTTAATACTTTTTTATTTTTTTACACTTTAAAGCTTTTTTTTTTATTTTAACTTTGAGGCCCCAGGGTGCTTCACCACTAGGGGGCGCAATAGTTTATACAGCCTAATGCATTGCATAGACAATGCATTAGGTTGTACCAAGATGGCGGTTTCCCCACTTCCTTCCTGGCAGTGGCCCTACTTACCTAGCTGCCGAATGGAAAGCCTACCAACCTTTTTACCTAATGGGGGCCTACCTTATAAAGGGCTGATCTACATAATGGGGGCATAGCTATTTACATAATGGGGACCTAACCTACTGAATAGGAAAAGTCTGCATACTTATTTTCCTAACTAATTTTAGAGGGCTAGTTTTACCTAAAAGGAGCATCTGCCTATCTGACTACCTAATTTAGAAGGGCTTACTACTATATAGGGTGTGTACCTACCTACTATATTATGGGTCTACCCACTTACCTACAAGTGGTACAAATGGGGGCCCTATAATTGTCTGGTGGTACTTTAACTGTTTGGAGGTACAATTACTGTACTGAGTCTCACCAATGGGATCATTATTACCATTTAGGGCACTATAGATGGGAGGATTGTATAAAGTGGGAATTGGGAAGATGATAGAAATGTGAGGAGAATCAGGTGTTTGTATTGAAAATTCGACAGGGGCAAGTCATGGCTAGGAAGTCATCATGGTGGTCTTGACTAGATGGAGAAGAAAAGGGAAAGTGAATGGTTTATATTTAGTAACAGTTTGATGGTATTATTAATTCACTTCATGGTGGTCAATATAACTGTACGGTGTAAACTGAAATAAAAACTAAACCCAAAAACAATGGCCCAATTGTATTTAAGCTTCAACATACAATGTTAATTGGTTCCAGGGCAATCATTGTATGTCAAAACCAAAACTCTATGGAAAACTGGTAATTGGTTCTTAGGCCTGAAATGTCACCCAACATAATGCAAAATGAGGATTAAAGGGGTTGTATCGCTACAAAGATCATGTCTCAGATTATGGGGACAGTAAAAATAAGCACTTTTGTAATAGGTTTGCCTTACCTCAGTCACTTGGTTTAGCAGATATGAGCTTTTCTATGCATCTGTGTTCTATTTCTGCTGCTGCTGGTAGGGACACGCCCCCTGACCTGATCCCGCCCCCTAGTCATGCCACCTGCACTGTGATTGCCTGGCTGACATTTCATTCAGCCTGTTGGGATACGCCCCCCAACAGGAAACGCCCCAGACATGCCCCCTGCGCTGTGATTGGCTGCCTGCACACTCTGTGTTTACTCAACTCTGAGCTGTTAAAATCGATAGTGAAACCAAGGTCTGCTGGCTCTATACTCATCTCCCAGCTCAAGGGTGAATGATCTGGGCAATTACTGGCTGTTTAAGTCACAGATCCCCTCATATAACAGAGTCTTATACAGTCTCCTACCTGTTAACAGGGGGAGAGAAGGGTAGGAGGGCAGTGTGCATTGCTCCATATAACACAGTAAGATAGACGGCTGTCTGGTAATAGAGGGGAAGGGGGGGCAGTGTACATTCCTCACATGTCTCATCAGTTCAGGCTGACTGTATAACTGTTTACAGCAGAGCAAGGAGCTTGTGGAGTCAGCCTGAAGCTCTGCAGGAGGCTCTATAGCTGTCCTCTGCAGACATCCTTCTGCTTCCACTGCACAGACAGACTGATTATATCACAGGTCTTCAGTGAGGGGAGACACGCCTCCTGGGAGGAGAGACACGCCTGCTGAGAGAAGAGACTCACCCCTGGATTTCTTATTCAACCTCAGAGAATTAGCTGAACAGCATGAACAGTTCAAACTATACAACCCCTTTAACCACTTAAGCCGAACGCCTGAAAAGTAGTTAATGACCAGAATATTTTTTTAGTTTTTGCCTCCTTGTGTTTCAACAGTTGTAACTTTTTTATTTTTTCAATGACGCAGTTGGATGAGGCTTCGTTTTATTCGAGACAAGTTGTACTTTATGGGGGAATAGTTTAAGTTCACTTATAAATAATTGCAATATTGTTGTTTTTTTTTTCTTTTTTACACCATTCACATTTCACACTTAATTACTTGTTAGATCAATTCTACAGGTTATTACAGTTGTGTGGATACCTAATATGTGTAGGTTTTTTCGTGTGTGTAATTTATGCACAATTATTTTTTATTAAATATTTATTTTTTATTTTTTTATTTATTTTTTACACTTTTTTTTACACGTTTTATGTTTTTTTTTTTTTTTTTTTTTTTTTACTCCCATGAAGGGAGAACTGTTTAACATTTTTTTTACATTTTTTTTCACACTTAGTAATGTATTAGCATATTCATATATGCTAATACATTATAATCTGTGTCAGTCTGACACAGGCAGTGATTAGGACAGCACACAGTGTGTCCTGATCACTGGCTTCATACACAGACAGCTCTGGGGCCACTCTAGGTCCCCAGAGCTGACTGTGCAGCCGTTCCCCAGGCTCTGTCGGGTCACTGGGTGTTTCGATCACCCGACAGAGCAGGGGAAACCCTTTGATTGCGCTGCGGTAACGCACCGCCGCAATCAAAGGGTTAAAGCACCGGGTTGCGGAGGTTTCAGCCCCGATCCCAGCACAATTGCGGCGCCGGGCACCGCAAACCCCGATGTCTGCAGCGACGTCTAAAGACGTCGCTGCAGTCAAACGACCCGCACTAGCCGACGTCTAAAGTCGGGGGGCGGTCGTTAAGGGGTTAAAGCAAGTCCTTACATATGTCATCTGAAAAAGCGACTTGAAGCTGAAAATAACTTTCTATTTTGAGAATAGGAACTTTTTTGGGTCATGAACTTTATACACAATGGGGGATAACTGTTAAGGTTTAAGACTTTCTTGTTGCCTGAAGCAACCAGTCAGAGCTCCCATTTCATTTTTTCAGAGCACTGTATGAAAGGAGATTTCTGATTAGTTGCTATGGGCAACAAAGATAGTCTTAGACCTAGACAGTTTTCATTCATGGGGCCCAATATCCCAGAAAATAGAAAATGGGGTCCTCACTGGATGCCCAAGGTAGCAGTTCATGTGTGCATATTTAAAGAGCAGTACAGAACAAGTAGTACTGCATTGTACAATAGAGTAAAATGTTCAGGATAATTTGCTAAAATAGTGTCTGAAATTTTATTTTTAAAATAAACATACACTTAACATACAATGGTCTTTCCTGGGCCATTGTAGGTTGAAAATATTGTATCCAGGGGTCATTGTAACTTGAGGGACCACTGTATTCTGCACTCAATAGACAGTGACTGACACAGGAAAGAGGCATCAGTATAACGACTGGAAAAAAGATGAGCCTGGCTGCTGCATTCAGGACAGATTGAAGAGGGAGAGTTAAAAGAAAGGGAGACCGACAAGCAAGGAGTTACAGTAGATGAGACAAGTATAAGGTCAACAATACGTTTTTGTTGTTGCTGCAGTGATTAAAAAACGGATTCTGGAGACATTTTTGAGGTGCCGATGACAAACCACAAGACAGTGGGCCTATTGCTAGTACCACACATTGAAACAGAAATAGCTGGATTGGGTTAGTTAGTAGATTGCAGAATGATAAAAAGTTCAGTTTTAGTAATGTTTACTTTAGGATAGAGAGAGGACATGATGTTGGACACAGAAAACAATCACTGGTTATTTGTAGGAGGGCAGAGGTGATATCATGGGAAGAGGTGTATAGTTGAGTATCATCAGCATAGAGAGTATCGAGAGCTGAATATGCTGATGGTTTGTCCAATGGGGGCTGTGTAGCAAGGAAAGAGAAGAGGAACCAGGACTGAGGAACTCCAACAGCAAGAAGAAGATGAGAAGAAGTAGAACTTGCAAATGAAACAATAGATGAATGGTTAGAGAAGTTGGATGAGAACCAAGAGTGTGCGGAGGAGAAGTTGGTGATCTACAGTGTGAAATGCTGCAGAGAGATCCAGAAGAAGCAACAAAGTTGCCCTGAGATTAAGCTATCAGGACATCATTTGAAATTTAGCTAGAACAGTTTCCTATGGAGTGTAAAATGTGAAAACCTGATTGTAAAGATTTAGCAGAGAGATAACTGAATAGGCAAGAGCTGACCAAGCATTCCAAGGGTTTAGAGATGAAGGGCAGGTTAGAGGCTGGTCAGTAGTTAGCAGGGCAGGATGGGTCCCTGAGTGGGTTTATTTAGTAAAGGAGTTATGATGGGGTGTTTGAAGGAGGATGGAAAGATCCCAGTGGAAAGAGAGAGGTTAAAAATTGTAGTTAGGTGAGAGCTGACAACTTAGGAGAAGGACTGAATGAGGTTTAAAAGAATAGGGTCGTTAATGTAGGTAGTGGGGCGAGCAGACAAAAAAAGCCAAGATACTTCTTCATTGGGTCAAGTGTAAAAGCAGACTAGAGTAATTGTGGAAGCGAGTGGGATGGATATTACTTGGAGACTGAGATATGATGTCTTGCCAGATACTGTCAATTTTAGTGTCTGACCTTAAGACCTGAGGAGGGAGTGGAAAGAATCAAAAAGTCGTTTTCAGTTATTACATAATGTTGATATCAGGGAGGTTTGGAACGTTGAAGGGCAGTGTGGTAAGTTCGAAGCATGAATATGTAATGGAGGTACAGTATTTAAGTGCTACAGCTAGTGTGGTTGACACTGTATGACAGCCAGGTTGGGACAGATGGAGGAGATCAGGGATACTTCTGCATGTGTGGTAGGCAAGTGTATCCATAGAAGGCTGAGAATTGTTGATAGCAAAAGAAATAAGAGAGCGCAAATGGAGAGTTAGAAATGTTAGAAATTGAGCAAAGTCGAAAGATCAAGTGAGTTCCCATTCTACTGCGTGGGAGAATTTGTAAGGTGAATGTCACGGCACACGTTGCCGTGGAGGAGCAAGGCGCTACAGGGGTTAATCCCTCTAGCCAGTCGACACACCCAGGGAGAAACTTGGCTGATGAGCATAGGATTGGCAGCCCGGCTTCGAATCAGGTCAGAGGGTGTGTCGCACAGTCCAATAGAGGGGCCCGGAGGCCGCACCAATCAGCTTCTGGGGCTGTGTCCGGGCGCCTCATTTAAACCTGCTCAGTGTGGTCAGCCTTTGCCTGTGAAAGGTTGTTCCTTGCTTTTCCCCCTGTTTTCTTGTGCGTTATTTACTCTGGCTTATCTGACTTTGGCTTGCTTCTTGACCACGTTCTTGTACTCCGATTCTTTACCGCGTTACCGTTCGCGTTTTGACCCTTGGCTAGTCTCTCGTTATTCTTCTGGTTTCTGATTCTTGGCTGTTACATTCCCAACTGTTACCGACCCGGACTGTTTGACTCTGCTTTCCCCTGACAGCCCCACAATTAGTAGTATAGGGCTTGTCGTCCAGTTGGGGTTTGCCATCTAGAGCAGCATGCCAAGTAAGCAGAGACAGTGGGCTGGGTGGCAGTCAGGGCCCACTGCACCTCCTCTCACGTGACAGTGAATTTGTAAGTTGTGAGAGACCAAGGGAAGGGGCAAATGAGTGAATAGAAACAGAGGCAAAAGGACATATAAGGTTATCAATTGGCATGTTAAAATCACTCACGATAAGAGTGAGTTTTCTGTAGAGAGATAGTGACAGAATCAGTCAGCAAAATGATCAAGAAATAGGTGTGATAAGCCAGTGGGTCGGTATACAATCACCACTCTTAATAAGAGTCTGAGAGTGTATACCTTAAAGGGGGGAATGTGAGGCAGGGTTCTTTGTATTACTTCACTCTCCCTGTGGTGATGCTGTAGGGAAATTGAACACGTGCTGTCAAAGGTATTTTACCACAAAGACATTTCATATCTATTTTGTCCAGATATGTCCAGTGTGTTCAAAAGGGGGTGTGCATGCTTTGTTTGAACTGCATATCATGTGACCCAGAAGGCCTAATATCCCCATGCCTTTCCCCTCAGTGTGCTTGCTCTAGTCAAACAAAGGTCTGTTTATGTGAAGAGCTGTGAAAAGTTACAATGAGCAGAGTGGTTAGCACTTCTGCCTTCCAACAGGAATTAAATATGTTTTTTGTCAATGCACATACCTGATTGAGGTTTCTTTTTCATTTTTAATTATTTGCACTGTTTGACTAATTTCTAAGGAGTACAGAGGACAGGAGTAGAATGACAGCATCTGGAGTTGAACACTTGTGCAGCAATGAGTGCGTGTGATTACTAAGCAGGGAAGAGACTGACAGTAGCGGCCTGTTAGGAGAGGTGATGTGTGAGCATGTGCGGCCAGGACTGGGGAGCTCTTGTCACTGGTGGGATCCTTTGGAGACAAGCTGTACACTGTAGATTACTAAAGTAGCAGCTAAAACAAAAATGGTACAGAATGTTAAATAATGATGAATGGTGAAAATGTTTATTATTACTTCATGGTAAAACCCCTTTAAGTTCCCCTCATAGATTACAGTTGATTGCTGAGGGTCAGATCAAAGGAACAATGTGTGATCAACTTTCTGTTAAAGGGGTGTTATCGTTTGAGCTGCTCGTGCTGTTCAGCTAATTTTCTCAGATTGAGTTTGAAATCCAGGGGCGTGTCTCTCCTGTCAGCAGGCGTGTCTCTCCTCCCAGGAGGCGTGTCTCCCCTCACTGAAGAACTGTGACATTATCATTTTGTTTAAGCAGGGGATGCAGAAGGTTGTCTGGATATAACCGCTCTGTAGCCTCCTGCCTGCTTATGTCTGCAGCCTTCTGCCTGCTTATGTCTGCAGCCTTGAGGCTCCAAACTCCAGCAAGCACCTGTCATATGTCTTAGTTTACACACAACTGAAAGCCAGCAGCTGTTACTTCTAGTGGTGTTCATCCAAATTGTACTGACAACAGGCAGAGATCTTTACTCAACTACAAATGTCAGCTTCAAGTAAAGATCTCTGCTTCCTGTCAGTGACATGTGAGTGAAAACAATGGGGGAAGGAGCAAATCAGCTTTGAGAGAAGGCCCTGCTCAGCTTGTAACTAACTTGGGTCGGTGGTGCAGAGGTAGAGAGAGCAGTGGTAGACTATTGCTTTTACAACGAAGGGGTTTGGAGTTCTAGTCCCTCACAGGGTATATATATATTTTTTCCCCCCTAAATTCTACACATATGTAGAGAGACCTAAAATATATATGTTAATCTCTATAATGATATATATACACATACAGGGCTCCCCTATATCATGTCTCATCCCCCAGAATATATGCATTGTATCACGTATGTTGGAAGTGCTTGGTGTGACTGCAAGGATAGGACACTATATAGGGGAGCTTTGTGTGTGTATATGAATAAAATTATAGATGTCTATACATATATTTTCATTTCTTTACATATGTGTACAAATTTTAAAGAAAAAAAAAAATTACTAATGGGGCTTGAACTCCCAAACCTCTGTCTTACAGGGCTGATCACCTAAGCTCTGCACCACACAAGCAGCTTATGCAGACATGGTGTTGAATCCTTATGTTATACACTACAGATGATAACATCAGAAGGAGGTGGGGCTGGCATTCGATCTGAGGAACAGAACACCTTCTTTTCCAAGTAGCAGCTTAAGGACTGGATCTGTGAGGAGGTTAATCAACCTCTTGGCAAAAGCCCCTTAAACAGCCAGTAATTGCCCAGATCCTTCACCTAGAGCTGGGAGATGTATATAGAGGCAGCAGACCTTGGTTTCACTAGCGATTTTAACAGCTCAGAGGGGAGTAAACACAGAGTATGCAGGCAGCCAATCACAGCTCAGGGGGCGTGGCTGGGGTGTTTCCTGTCTAGGGGCGTATCCCAACAGGCTGAATGAAATGTCAGCCAGCCAATCACAGTGCAGGGGGCGTGTCTAGGGTGTGAGAATCGACCAGGGGGCGTTCTGACCAGCAACAGCAGAAATAGAAGACAGATTTACGGAGATGCTCATATCTGCTAAACCAAGTGACAGAGGTAATGCAACCCAATTACAAAAGTGCTTATTTTTACTGTCCCCATAATCTGAGACATGATCTTTGTAACAATAAAACCCCTTTAAAGGTATAATTTTAACTTGTAGTCTAAAGTTCAGATTCACATCAATAATGATCGTTCTAATATTGAAAGATAAAACATCTGTATGAACCAACATGTGTATGTACAACTTGACTATGTGTATGTACATGTGTATGTATAACATGTACATGTGTATGTACAACATGTGTATGTACAACTTGACACAGTACATTATAAATCTAAGGCACATATAGTGTTTTTATGTACATTTGTTGTTATGCTGATCTGATTTGATATTACTATAACAAATACTGCCTAGAAATTTTTCGTACTCCATAAAACCAAACTCAGAAGGAGAACAGCTAAAAGTGTTGTATTGTGAGAGTGCTAGACAGACAGGACAGACAGCTCCGCCATAGAAAGACATAGCAATCTGGAGAAAGTCAATAGGTTGCTATGGGGACAGAACACACAACACTAGATGAGAGGCGAGAACATACCAGGATAACAAGACCAGGGGAAACTTTCACAAGCAGAAGGGAGAGGAGAGCAGGAATGAAGTCAGGTGAAAGCAATTTACTGTACTTATTCCATTTCTGCCGTTGAAATCAGAGCATTAGTTGCAGGACATTAACGTGTCACAAATTGTAATGGGTATAACAAGATATTATGGAGATTGACTGTTCATGATCTTTTAGAAGTGGATTAAGACTAGATTTTAACAATCTGCATCCAGATCACAAATAGTTACAGAAACAGATATATTAATTTTGTCACACAAACAGGTCCTAATGTAACTGTTATATTGCAGGGATAAATTCTGATACTGAAAAATCATTAGTCTGTGCAAAGTCTGTAAAATTTGTTTTAGATGCTTCAGATAAATGCCTATCCTTACGTAATACAATGCAATGAGTCGCAGTCTTCTTCTACATTTACATGATATTTTTAGCAGAAAACACCCATTCTACACACCAAAATATGCATGAAAATGACACTAAAGTGTCCCATTGTTTTCAATTGATTCTAAATCTGCATTGTTTAAAAAAAAAAAAAAAAATCGACATTTATACTTGTCACTTTTTCTCCTTGTATCCAATGTAGACATTTCGACTGGATCAAGGACATGGATTAGCCCCATCCATGGGTATCCCTCAGATTTTTTCCATGTATTACGCAGCATATTTTTCTAGATTAAAAAAACAAGGGTCATGTGAATTTAGCCTTTGACTCAATGGATCCAACTAAAGCAATGTTCACATTAAAGGGGTTGTCTCACTGCATTGATTCATCTTACCTCAGTCCTATTTTCTTGGTTTCACTTTGAATTCAGGGGCGTGTTTACTGGCTTCCACTAGGCTGCAGTAGAAGCCAGGTCTGTAGCTATAGCAACCAGTGCTGGCAGCCTATCAAGAGAGATCAAACAGGTCTGTAGCTATAGTGACCTGAGGAGCTGATGCAGGCCATACAAGAGGGGCCATCTCAGAATAGGTAGGACACTGTTAATGGACACATATTGCAAAGTGAATTGTTTTTCCAAGATCTTTAACATAAAAAAGCAATCCTTGTAGTGAGACAACCCCTTTAAGTTTTTTGTAAATCCATGAACATATACAGTATCTGTATAAAGTGAGTACACCTCTTACATTTGTGAAAAATGTTTATTATACCGTCTCATGGGACAACACTGAAGATATGAAACAATTGATGTGGGGGACTTCTGGGACCCCCAAACTACTTATGCGTTATCCAGATCAGGTAAAGGTGTGTACATATGCAGAAGCATAAGAATTGAAACTAACATCAAAGTATGATGTCAAGAGCAAGTCTCACACTTTATTAGTAAAGTGCACAAGTGTTTATTACCTTTGGTTTAAGGCGTATCATATTCAACTAAAGCAATACATTATTATTGGATAAATAATATTTAATCAACGCCTCTTAATTATCATGATAAATCTCCCTTATTACTGGTTACATTATAATTGGTCAACTGACTGTCAGTTACCATACCCCCTTAACTATATCCAAAGTCTTGATTGGTGAATATTGTGGGCGACATCTATGATTTTTGGTGCCCAGCTCCATTTTTTGCGTGTATTAGTAGCGTAGAATGCGCCTGAGTCTATGAGTCATAGATTTAGCGCTTTCTAGTTATTAAGTGACAAGTCTGGCTCAGGTAAACCTGTTCCAGCAGTAATGCGGCTGGATTTGCCGTTCAAAAGTCATACGTGTGTAACTTCGTATGGTTGAAATGCAACACGCCTCCAGCACGCCCCCCAATCTCCCTCTGATAAAAATCTAGCAAACAGGGCTGCGCCAGTTTTTGGGCTGAAAAGACGGCAGACTTCTGGCACAACCTCATACATAAATGTCGCCCTGTGTATATTAAAATCATACAACTTATATGATTCTATTGTCAAATAAAAAAACCTCGGTTCAAATGACCATGAGCGTGGTCAGTTATAACCTTTTGTTTAAATTTCTGGCTAAAGTTGTGCCCAAAGTGTCAATATTTTGTGTGGTCACCATTATTTTCCAGCACTGCCTTAACTCTCTTGGATATAGCGTTCACTAGAGTTTCACTGGTTACCACTGGAATCCTTTTCTACTCCTCCGTGACAACATCATGGAGCTGGTGGATGTTAGAGACCTTAGGCTCCTCCACCTTCTATTTGAGTATGCCCCACAGATACTCAGTAGGGGTTAGGATTGGAGACATGCTTGGCCAGTCCAGCACCTTTACCCTCATTTTCTTTAGCAATTCAGTGGTCATTTAGGAGGTGTGTTTGGGGTCATTATCATGTTGGAATATTGCTCTGCGGCCCAGTATCCGAAGGAAGAGGGATCATGCTCTGCTTCCGTATGTCACAGTACATGTTGGCATTCATGATTCCCTCAATGAACTATAGCTCTCCACAGTCGGAAGCACTTATGCAGCCCCAAACCATGACACTCCCACCACCTTGTTTGACTGTAGACAAGACACACTTGTCTCTCTACTCCTCACCTGGTTGCCGCCACATATACTTGACACCATCTGAACCAAATAACTTTTTCTTGGTCTCATCAGACCATGGTACATGGGACCAGTAGTCCATTTCCTTAGTCTGCTTGTCTTCAGCAAACTGTTTGCTGTCTTTCTTGTGCATCTTCTTAAGAAGAGGTTCCATCAGGTATGACAGCCATGCAGACCAATTTGATGCAGTGAGCAGAGTTTGATTTGACAGGCTGACCTCCCCCTGTAACCTCTGCTGCAATGCTGGCAGCACTCATACATCTATTTTGAAAAGAGAATCTCTGGGTATAATGCTGAGCACGTGCACTCATCTTCTTTGGTCGACCATGGCGAGGCCTGTTCAGAGTGGAACCTGTGTTGTGAAACTACTGTATGGTTTTGGTTGCCATCCTACAGCTCATTTTCAGTGTGCTGACAATCTTCTTAGAGTCTAGGTCAATTTGGTGTAGAGCAACAATCCTTTTTTTCAGATCCTTAGACAGTTCTTTCCCATGAGTAAAGAAATTTCGCCCCCTCCTCCACTTTAACATATTGCGCCACGCTGTGACACATTACATCACCATCACCCAGTGCCTGAATATACAAACAGCTATAACATAATGTTCTATGTAAAATAATAGTCAATTACCAGATAACACCGCTACAAAAAAACAGGATCCCAAGGCTAATATTACCAAAAATCTCACTAAGACCACATATAATCGCCACCACAAAGTGACCAAATAATGCTACCACACCATAACCATATATCACCACATCCTGACTGAATTATACACCATACTATCACTGAATATTAACCATTATACTACGACCAATATTACCACCATACAGTGACAATACAGTGGTAGTTACCAGTTGTACGCAGGTGTTCTGCAAACATAAGTTATTACAGTAAAGTCACATCCAGGGACTCACAGGAGACATCTCTGAGTTGTTCTCTTCTTTGAGTTGTCCTCTCTCCCTTTTTCTTCTCCATCCAGTCCTGACCGCCATGACGACTTCTTCTGGCCACAACTCTTCACTGTAGAATTTACAATGCAAACATCTTAGACGTCTCACTTTTCCAGGAATTCCTTACCTCCGTCCAAACTCCCTATCTATAGCACGCCAAATGGTAAAAACCCCTTTGTACTCTAACAGTAAAAAGCCCCTAAATGGCTATGGGGTCCCATTAGTGCGCCAGGTTTTAGACTTGTTTTGTATTCCCATAGAGGAGGTAGTTAAATCATTCAATATAGTACGTAGATAGGTAGACTTATAGGTCCCCCAATACACAGGTATCTAGGTCCCCTATAAGGTAGATAGGTAATTATATAGGCCTTCCCAATAAGTAGCCTAGTATCTAGTTATATAGGCCCCCTGTAGGTAAGTAGGAATATAGACCCCCCAGTCAGTAGGTGGGTATAGGAACCCCCCAGTATGTGTATAAGCTCCTAGTAGGTAGGTAGGTATATAAGCCCCCTGTAGGTAAATATACCTGCTCCTTGTAGGTAAATATTTAGGACCCCTTTAGGTAGATATATAGGCCCCCTGTAGGTAGATATAGAGGGCCTATATATAACCTCTGTAATATCACCTCTGCGTAGAGGCTGACATGACTTGGCTAATTATCACCCCCTATAGAGGTTATATTACTGGTGTGGATAAACTGACCCACCAACGATAGTAAGGATCTGTATGGATACTATGGGCTGAAATTTGTCCCAGAGTACTCCTACAGATGATAAGCCTTGTGTAAAGCAATGGGGCTAATGCTGTGTAAGGGCTAAGTACCTTACATAGGAGTCGATTTGTCAGCCTGGGAGAAGCCAGCGGGAAGTGTGCCAGTTCCTACGGAAGGCGGGGAGACCTGGTAAACATGGTATACTGTGGCAATACGTGCAGTCATAGAAGTCAATGTATATATTAACACATACTTTTGAGTACACATTTTTATTTAAATAAAATGTGCGACAGACTACTGGATTAACGTGATGTGAGTTTAGGCTTATAAATATTACTGGAAAATACACATAAAAAAACATTGTGTGAACCCAGCATTAGGATATATTGACATATTGCAGTAATGTTGCCATTTGTGCGGCAGTTTTACGCGATAGTGGCAAAAATACTGTGGTTTTTACACATTTTCAGAAAACTGCTGCAAACCAACAAAACATTCCCACACCATTGCTGCAATGTGTGAATACACCATAAGAGATTTTGTATTTTAAGATCAATTAAGGACCTAAACACATAAGAGTTTCATCCCCCGCTTGTGGTATCTGCTGGGATACTGTAAAATTTATCCTGATGCATATTATGGCAGGCCTGCAGCAGAGGGCCATGGACTTTTTTAGGGTAAAGGTAGTCATGGTGGCGTATTTGACGGATACTGCAAACATCGCTAAAACGCAATGTGGGGCCTCACACAAAGGGAGACATATATGATTGGGTTTTTCACCCTTTTCTGGCACCAAAGTGAGCAGTCTATGATGCCTAATGCGCCTAATGAATGTGTTAGGCATTCCAAAGACTCGACACTCAAGCCCACACTCATATTATGACAATCATAGAATGTGGTCGCAAAACTAGGCGCGTTACGCTTGACGCAGACCTACTCATGGTTCATGCGAAAGCCTGAGATCAAGTGGAGCTAGATTTGCTGTAAGGTAAAATCAATATTTCTCAAACTACACCGTTAAAATAATAAAAGTAATTATGATAAATATCAAACTATATAAAATTTAAATTAAATAAGAAAATTTTATCATATAAAATTAATATAAAATATATAATATCCCCAAAATATAAAAATATCTCCTATAAAATGCATTTAAATTTAAGAGAATCTAAAACTAGTTTTACATTAAATAACCCACTGATGTTGTTGTGAAAATTTTACAATCTTTAATTTTTACTACATAAAAGGGGATGTATCGCTTCATCAGTTCAGCTGTTTTCTTGAAGCTTGATTCTCTCAGTTCCTGAAATCCAGGGGCGTTTCTTCCCCTCCCAGCTGGGTGTTTCTTAACTGAAGGGGGATGACATCATCCCCCCCTTCACTGTTCATGCTTGCTCCCGAGTCAATATGCCCCCCCCTCTCTGTCTGAGTCCACATGTCACTGTGTCGTTACTCTCCCTACGCAGTCTTATTTTGTAAGAGCTGTTTACATACCACTGCATTCAGTCTAGACAGTCTTCTATGAACTCAGAGCACTGATCTCTTCTCCTCTCACAGCTGGAGGTTTGTTACAGTTGAATCCAGTCTTCTATGAACTGTTCCAGAGCACAGATCCGTCTCCCTTCTATGTTTACACACAGGAGCATTAGGCACCGAGGCACAATTCTTCTGTTTTCTGATTGTAGAAACAGCTACAGTGGCACTGAGGAACTGGTGGCTGTATAGAGTGAAATTGTTGCCGGCCCCTTACACGCAGGAGCATTAGAGACCGAGGCACAATTCTGCTGTTTTCTGATTATAGAAGCAGCTTCAGTGTCAATGTGGAGCTCCTGGCTGTACAGAGTGAAATTGTGGCCGGCCCCTTATTCTGAGTGAGAGAGGCAGGAATGCCCGCTCCCGTGAATACGACCGGGGGCCGAACAGAATATGAATTAGTAGAGCCATCCGCAATGAAATGCAAGGAGATGGGATCCGACCAGCACTGGGGAACAGTGTTTACACAAAACATAGATAAGGCAGACTGTGAAAACAGGACAGCTTTTCAAATGACATCTATGCAAAGCTGTTTTCACTGCCCTTATATGAAGACCCATTTATGAATTTGACAACCCCTTTAAATTTTTAAATTATTTTTTGCTGCTACTACTTTATTCTACATACAGCAAGAGCCAGCAAGCATATTAGGCGCATTACTAATGCGCCTAAGTTTCATAATGCGCCTAACAGACAGTTGATGCGCGTCGAACTCTAGACCTCATTTATAAACACACAAAAACCACGTTCAAACATCAGGTGTATTATACACTGAAAACGAGACACTCGAACCCTTACTTAGAAGGCCTTCCTCAAACATGTGTCTCCAAATGTTGTAAATACCGTGTTTCCCGATTATAAGAACCGATGTAAGAGTACCGGTGTCTGGGAGTCGCCTAATGTAAGACTTCCCGGAAGTATAGGTTTAGCGCGCTGATGAGCATGCCTGTGCGGGGACGCGCGGGAGCGAGAACAGCGAGGTGGCAGGGCGTGGGAAGCCGACAGCGAGGAAAGCGGCGCGGAGACGGCAGCGAGGAGGCGGGCCCCGGAGACGAGCAGAGGCGGCGCGGAGACGATGAGCATGATGGAGGCGGCGGTGACACGGAGCAGCGAGGAGGCGGCGACGGGACACGGAGCAGCGAGGGTGCGGCGCGGAGACGGAGCAGCGGGGGCCAGTAAGTGTTTTCTGCTACAGCTGGGCCCCTTTCCTGCCTACAGCTGGCCCTATACCTGTTACAGCTGGCCCCATTCCCTTTTACAGCTGGCCCTATACCCCTAAAGCTGGCCCTATACCTGCCTACAGTGCCCAACCTGCCTAAGCTGGGCCCTATACCGCCTACAGTGGCCCTATACCCGTCTACAGCTGGCCCCAAAATCCCACAGCTGGCCCTAACCCTTTTTACGCTGCCCTATACCCCCTACAGCGGCCCCATACCCCGCCTACATGGCCCTAACCTTTTTACAGTGGCCCTTCCCCGCCCAGCCACCCCCATACCTGTCTACGCGGGCCCCATACCCCCCATAAAAGACATACCCCCAAAAATAAGACTATGGACTTTTGGGTAAAAAAATGTAAGACGCGTCTTTCTATCGGGGAAAACGGTAGGGTTATAATTTTTAAGTTGATTGTTTGACTTTATATTATGAATATTGTTGAACATAGTAATGGGATAAAATACATATACATAATTTCTAAACCACAGTACTCAGGGTATATTCACAGAGCGTTTGTTCAAGACGTATCTGGTGACGTTTTTCGTTCCAAATATTTGACCACAAGACATGGTTGAAGTTTGATTACATTGATGTCACTGTAAAATACGTATCGTTGTTCAGACAATACGTGTTTTACATAAGGTTTTGCATTAAACAAATGCGTTCAAAGAATTGACATTTCAATTTTTGATCCGTATAACGCATTTAAAATTCAACAGAAACTATAGATACGTTTCTACGCACACCCTTAAATTAGTAAAATATGCAGTAATATATGGTCTATCTGACTTTTTTAGCTTCTGAGGTCCTTTGCCAAAGCCTTGTATACTACACAGTACAGAAAATCCTCACTTTCATTTTTCAAAGCCTCTCCTATTGAGCAATATAATCTACCATATGCATAAGTAAGGGTTAATCACAGCAAGCATTGCTTCTTACAAATCCTCCAGATTAAAAGAAACACAGGAAACAAATACTGTGTAAATAGAAACATGGACAAATACAAGTGAAGTGTACAGCAGCCAAATTTCATTTGGAATAACCCTCTGCAGTGTTCCTATTGTATTACATATTACATTGCTTGATAAAACCTAACATTTGTTACACAATGTGTAGGTGTTACTAATAAACTGAGGAGCATTAGGATAGGTCTACACAGCACAGGATTTTGTTCAGTTTTTAGCAGATTTAGTATTTTGAACCCACTAAAAAACCGAACGTACCCAGTGCTGTGTAGCCCTTAATAGAAAATCTGTGATGTAGTCTATACAGCACAAATTTTTTACTGAGGCTTTCCTAAACTGAAAACCGTCCATCAAAATATAGAACATGTTGTATATTCCACCGGACCGTCGTCGGATTCCCACAGCCCCAATGTACTGGGCCGCTAGGAATTCAAAATCTGAAAGGCATTTTTAAATTGCTTTGTAGACATAGCTTTAAAGGGGTTTTGCCACGATCTCATTTCATACCTCCTGCATCCAGGTCTTCAGCTCTGTGTGCTCAGAAGGGGGCGTGTGTGATTTGTTTGAATTGCATATCATGTGACCCAGCAGGATGACATCACCATGCCTTTCCTCTCTGTAGTCAAAAAATGGTCTTTTTATGTAAAGCATTGTGAGTAGCTCATAGGTAAAGTTTTTGCCACCAGGCACAAGGGTATCTAGGTTCAAATCCCTGCAGGAACCAAATCCGTAGGTTTTTTTTTCTCTTTATCAATGCACGCACCTCATTGAGGTTTCTTTTTTTAATAATTACTAAGGAGTACAGAGGACAGAAGTACAATGACATCACCTGGGGTTGAACACTCAGTAGCTGCCTGAGAGGAGAGGTGATGTCTGAGCATGTCTGACCAAGACTGAGGAGCTCTCAGCCCTAGTCGTATCCCCTGGAGACGAGCTGTAAATAATGGATCACTAAAGCAGCAGCTAAATCAAAAACAGTGCAGAATTTTTAATAATAATGAATGGTGAAAATGTTTGTTATTTTATATGCAAGCTTCCCACGTCAATTTTACTTCGTGGCAAAACCCCTTTAAGCTGTGTTCAAACCTTCGGCTTTTTAGATGCAGTTTTTAAAGCCGAAACCAGGCATGAATCATAATTACTGGACAAATATTAGACAGAGACTGAGACTTCTGGTTTCAAATGCATTTTTGGTTTTGGCTTCAAAAACTGCATCTAAAAAACTGATCATGTGTATAAGTGTCTGTATACCAGTTTCATACATTTTACGTGTTGATTGTTCAACTTATTTGACTACTATTGTTTGAACATAGTAATGGGCTAAAATACATATACGTAATTTCTGAACCATAGTACTTAGGGTATATTCACACGCCGTATGTTAAATACGTATTTTGGTATGTTTTACATGCCGAAAAATGGACCCCAATACATATTTAACAATGTTCAAGTGTGATTATATTGATTTCAATGTAAAATACGTATATTATGGATATTATTGAACATAGTAATGGGTTTAAGTACATATACATAATTTCTAAACCATAGTAATCTTACATTAGCAAAATGTGTATATGCTGTATTATATGGTCTATCTGGCTATTATAAATGACTGAATACTAGGTTCATACATTTTAAGTGTTGATTGACTTTACATTATGAATATTTTGGATGCAACCTTTGTCTGGGTTCTTATATAGAGAGAGAAGATTAGTGGCACTCTATTAGTCAAATTTCAATAGTCTTTATATTTCATTTTACAGGAACATTTTCATAGAATAAAAAATAATAATTCATTCTGGCCTTACAGATAGTTCCATAACAGGTTTCTTTTATAGAACATACTCACTATTATGGATTCCCACAAAGAGACATTTCTGTCCCTTACAGACCTTACAGACGGAAGTCTCCTGTGGTTTTCTTAAACATTATGATGCCGTTACGCTGCACTTCACCTGTAAGGCTGAAATGAATTATTATGTTTTATTTTATGAAAATGTTACTGTGAAATACCAAAAAAAAGACTATTGAAATTCAAAGAGAACCTGTCACATAATTTATGCCCCCCTTGCTGAGGACAGCACAAGCTAGTGACAGACCTGCTGTTCCCAGCGCGGTGTCCCTTATTTTATAAGATGCTGTAGTTTTAGAATATTTAATGCTCAAATCTTATCCATGAGCAGGTGTTAGCCCCGCCCATCAAAGGCTAGCCCCGCCCACCTGGCAGTTATTCACATGTTTCTACCTATTCAAAGTAATAGGTTTATCATTTGAGGTGGGCGGGGCTAGCCTCAGATGGGGGCGGGATTTTAAAAAAAACTGACTCTTTACATGACTCTTTTCTGGTTGAAAACTGCAGATTTGCGCATTAAATATTCTAAAACTACAGCATATTTCAGAATAAGGGACCCAGCACTCGAAACAGCAGGTCTGACACTGGCTTGTGCAATGTGAGAGGTTCCCTTTAACTTATAGATTGCCACTAATCTTCTCTATCTATACTAATTGATTATTTTTTGGCTGGCACCAACTTTATACATGTATGCTGAGGATATTAGCATAGTTTGTCTGGGTTCACACTGTGTTTTTTGACACGTATTTTGCAGCAGTATTTGTAAGCTAAAACCAAGGGAGAGATACATGAATGGGGCTGTAGCCCTGTTCTATAGATATGTGAACCGCCATACGCCAAAATTTGGTGCAATCTGCGCCAGACATGACACTTTTGAATGCGCCAAAGACACAGATTCCAAAAATGCACCAAAAAGACACCACAGTTTGGCGCAAAACAAATCCATACCAGTCTCAAAGTGACATGTCTTAGAAGTCTCAAAGTGGCATGTGTTAGACTACTTTTGGCATACAATGGGAAACATTTAAGTGCTGTGAGACACTTTCATACATAGGTCGACATGTATGAAACTTGACACCTCGACACAATTTTTTGCATCTTTTTTTCCATATATAAAGCGCCTGAATATATGAAAAAGGTGAATGTGCACTCATAAATGGTGCCTAAGGTTCCAGGTGCCTCGCATACTAGCATATATGTTTGGCATGCCACGGTACTTTGGCATTAGTAATGTACAGATCCAAAAGTCCAAACTGAGATAAGGATAAAATCCAACAAAGTAGTTACAAAATAATCCCAACCTCTAAAATATAACTTTTAATAGACGTTAAAAAATACAAAATAGTGAAGACCAAAAATACACTGATCGGGACTGATCCTAAATAGAGACACATAAGGGATCTAGGACATAAACAAGAATAGGGACAATGTAATGAACCCTGAAAAAGACCTTAGTCCTGAGACCACCCTATGAGGCCCTTAGCAGAGTGTTTACCCTGAAAAAGGGCGGCCCCGCAGAACTAGAGAACCCTAGATAAGTGTCCCTTAATGACTATATGGAAATAACCAATATATGTATATAGGGATATATGTAGGACAGTACCAATTGGCCTAAGTTGTAATGATATCGCCCAAGATGCGCCTATATACACACAATAGAATATAACAACATATCAAATACAAATAAATAAATGTATATAATTTATACAATGTGATTTTCTGGATTTTATTTTGGATATTCTATCTCTCAATGTTAAAATTCACCTACCCTTAAAATTATAGACTGTTCATGTCATTGTCAGTGGGCAAACTTTCAAAATCAGCAAGGGATCAAATAATTATTTCTTTCACTGTATATATAGTCCCTTATCTTTAAGTGTGGCTAGTGTGACTTGCTGGGACTTGTAGTTCCCTAGCATGCCCCATTTGCTATCAATTAACATAAGGCACTGTAGAGGCCATGAAATGTCTTTCCAAAAATTAAGCCCAAAAAAACTAGTAATATTATGCAAGCATAGAAAAAATCCTTTATTTAAACGTTATTGTCAAAAATACAGAAACACTTTTAGGCTAAGACTTTGGGCGAAACCGTCCA
The DNA here is from genome assembly GCA_025379985.1 of Phyllomedusa bahiana. NCBI lineage: Eukaryota > Metazoa > Chordata > Amphibia > Anura > Hylidae > Phyllomedusa > Phyllomedusa bahiana. The sequence continues at coordinate 38,323 of JAODAL010025340.1, forward strand.
GTGTGAATATCCAATCTGCTTCATATTGAAACAATTTAATCTTTGTACATTCATAATCGTTTCCGTACGCTCATTAATGGCCCATCTTAGATCGCTGACATTATGGCCCAGTTCATTAAAGAGCTTAGCTACTGTAGTTTCCCTGGATCTTTTGGTGACAGATTCTTCCTGTCTTGTGCTCATACTGGTCTTCTGATAATGGTACATATGACTGATCTATGTTCATTTAAATGTATTTTAATGCTTCTGGACATTTGCCCTATGTCTATTTTACCGCATGGACATATATTTGACATTTTTTTTGCATCACAAGTAAAGTATCCTTTGTACTGTATTGTATAACCTGTGTTCAGGTGGCAGAAACTTGGGCCTTTAATAATTGAGGAGCAGTTACGGCAATTTAAACATGGAAAAGTGCCTGCTATGGTAGTTTTGAGCTTTTCTTGTCCAGTCTTACATTTCGGCCTGATGTCGGAGCAAATTAATTCATTGACGATCGAGCGGCGCTTGCATAATATACATCTGTTAGGTGATTTAAATGATGACATGAAATGTGCCTGTACATATACCCTATCTAGTGTGCAGGGGCGTAGCTAAAGACTTATGGGGCCTTCAGCTTGGGGCCCCCCTACTCCCAGACACCGTCTGTTGACCAATACTTTTCAATGACCGGTCCCCGACTTGACGTGACGGATGTCTGTGGTGTAGCACGCTGCAGAAAATCATTTCTATTAAATGGAATTGTCAAATAGAAGAAAATTAATTTCAAATGGGGCCAAAGAAAAACAATTTACACAGCCAAAGTGTCTGTCCCTGTACTTGAACATTGTTTGAAGCGTATTTTGGCGTGTACTTCAGCGAAAATTACTTGCCAAATTATGCGCCAAAGTATATCATGTGAACAAACCCTATCTCTAATTTTGAACACAGGTGAAATTTGGGTTAATTAAAAGGCATACATGTTTTTGTAATTCCTTGCATTTTTGATGCAGATAAAAAACACAACAAAAACGCAACGTATTCCCCACACTTATTTCCAATAACAAAGGTTATTTACAATGTGTGGTTGTGTTACGATTAAAAACTGCATGCATTTTTATTGCATTTGGCAACAGTTTTGCATTGTGGGAATTAGCTATGCACTTTCTATACATAAAACCTGTGAAATGTATTTGTTTGACCTGTAAAACTCTCATTGCAAACCCATAGCAAATCACGGTAAAAGAAAGCATGTGCTTTTCCAGGTGTGGTTTTGATTAGGTTTTTTTGCTGCAACAAAACCACAGTTTGTGAATACATCCTCAAACTACATAATATCACTTTGGCTACATAGCCCACTGTCCTCTGTTTTAGGCCCTGGTCACATGAGCAATTAACTTAATTGAACAAGACTAAAGGCGACGTCCCAATACGCAAATGCCAGTTTTTTGGTCTATTTTGCGGCAAAAACACTTTTGACACCATATTCTCAATGTAAATCAACAGTTGTAAACCAAAACTGTTGTACGACTAAAAATGATACTCTGTGCGCCTCCATAACGCAATGTGCCTATTGAGGCGCATTACATACTCTAGTAATGATATGTCATGCACCTCCGTTGCGCAACTTGCTTCAATAGGCGCATTACATACACTACCAATGATTTGCTATGTACCTCAATTGCTCAATGCGCCTTTTTTGGACGCATTAAGTTCACTATGCAAGGTATACCTGATTTTTGAGGATTGTGTTTTCTGGTGCACTCTACACTGATTTAATGTGCCTAAAAACTGCTGCGGCACTGCCAATTTTCAGACATGTCGCCTTAAGTCATTATGCACCAGGAAATACCTGCACGTTAGGGTGGGTTCACACATTGTATTTTTGTTGTATTTTTCAACTGCATCCAACACAAAAGCACTTAAGAAATTATTTTAAATGTCAAATTTCATCTGTTTTATCCGTGTTTCAAATTACAGTTTACTAAGAACTAAGGATTATTATGTCAGAAATGCGTCAGCATGTTTCTAACGCATCATATGGGGTCTAGTGATTTGTAGCATGTACAATTTTTAATGTTATATCAATAAATTAGTTTTATATTGAACATTTCCTCTGGATTGGAAGCTGATGGTGTTCGTTTCAAATTACATTAGATATAAAACCATATAAAAACACATTTTTGATGTGTTTTTTAAAACCCATGTGTTTTCTATATGTTTTGATGCTGCACGTTAAGTAGGCAGCAAAATGTATGTCTGGGGGGCACTTGTTTGAGTAGGTGATGCTTGGCTAAAAAACCATTGAGAAACACTACTATGATGCTGATGTGACCCAAGCCTAATAGACACGTTTGTGCCTTGCTTTACAAAGAGACCTGGCTTTGTGGGAAGGAGCTTTGTTTTTGGGAGGGTGTGGCTTAACTGGCACCACAGAATGGATATATATACCATCAATGCCCCAACAAAAAAATATACGGACTAGGAATAGATAATTCGGCAACGACTCTCAATAAATACTTCAAATTCACAACACAAAAGAGTTATTTATCTAGTTAAACTCCTAAAACTTAACCTTTAATAAATAACAATAAAAACTATTCCTATATTCATATATCTAATATCCACCCACAGAAGCCTCCCTATCCCAGAAAGAAAGGAAGGAGAAAAAAAAATATATATATATATATATATATATATATATATATATATATATATATATATATTTATTTATTTGGAGCAACCGCCCCGATAAGGGCGACCCCAACTACTATTTCTCTATTACCTAAATAACATCAAGATGTCTCATATATATTACAGTTCCTATGCTCTTACAAATGGTATATTGTTATCATCCAAAACCCAGATGGTTTCAATGTTCTGTCCAAATGTATTTATTGTCCTATATATTACAGTTCCTATGCTCATACAAATGGTATATCGTTATCGTCCAAAACACAGATAGTTTCAATGTTCTGTCCCAATTGTCCTACCTATCATCCATATATGATGCTTCTTTAGATGACAGATATTAACAACTTTTACATCTCAGCCATGATATACTCACAAAATCCTGCATGTACTCGCCAATGTCAAATGCTAACATCGGCCGATAATGTTTCTCAAAGCAAAGGTTGCCAGCAGAGAGTTCTTATCCTCCTCCTTTTTTTTTTTCTTTTTTCTTCTCCTTCCTTTCTTTCTGGGATAGTGAGGCTTCTGTGGGTGGATATTAGATATAGGAATATAGGAATAGTTTTTATTGTTATTTATTAAAGGTTAAGTTTTAGGAGTTTAACTAGGTAAATAACTCTTTTGTGTTGTGAATTTGCACCACAGAATGGAGCCTAAATTATTGGCATAACTATGGATGTAACCAATCTGACACAGTTTTAGCCTGTTTACTGCAGGTTTATACTGTAGCAGGCTTGTACTGGTGCACATGGGAGCAGGGGAAACTCTCAGTAGGTCACTGAGGATATCAGGCCTGGGACTGCCTTTCATAAAGAAAAGAAGAGAAAGAGCGTCAGGAAGCAAGACGCATGTGAGGTATGTGCAGTCATGTACAGTGGTTGTAGAACGGGCCTCAAGAATCAACTTCACTGTTAAGCCCCAGGTACACCAGTCCATCACTGTACTGTAGCATTAAAGGGGTTGTCTCACAACGCTATTTCACAGAGCCAAAAGCAGCTTTCATTCATGCATCCTGTCTCTTCCTGGTGGCAGGCTGTGGGTGGTTCTATGGTAGTGATTAGCAGATCAGCTCCATATTCAAGGGTCTGTTAATTACTTTGACATGAGAGCAGGAAATGTTTATCTAAAGTCCAGAGATGCTTCAGAGCTAAAGTAAACAAAAGTATTTAGTCTCCTTCGTTTGTTAGATGACATAACACTCAAGCTCTCAAGCTGCCGACCGTTCGGTGTGCCGACCAGTGTAATGACATCACCCGTGCTTTCAGTTAAGACAATCCACAGGGGAGAACAGGGCAGAGCAGGTCGGCAACCTAGAGTGCACTCAGAGCTGGTAAAATCACTTTTATCTTCACAACAAAGAATAATAAACAAAGCAAATCTTCATTTACTGTTCCCTACATGTTGAAAGCTAATCCTTGTAGTGAGACAACCCTTTTAAATAGTATTTGTAAATATGCCCCAATATGTTTAAAATTCACAGTAGCAAATCTCCAATGTTTCTTCAGCAAAATCTGTAGATATATTGCACATTTTTTTCCACATTGTTGCTATTCCACTATACTGAACATTGGGATATCCACAGCATATCCGGCCCTTGTACAGGTACGCTATGACTGCTGTGTACATACATAATATGGTGTAACATGGGCCTGATCTAAAAGCTTAATTGTTCTTCAGTGAGAAAAACAAGGAACCAATCTAGCAGATATGATACCTTTCAATGGCTAACAAAAAAGATGTTAAATAGCAAGCTTTTGAGAATACTCAGTCTCTCCATCAGGCCTGACAAAAATTATTTAGATGAAATTTCCATTGCATGCAACATGTATTATTGTTTGTAGAACAATGGCGCGATGTCTGGTGATTTCCTTCATAAGCCAAACAGGTATGCCAACGTTTTACACAATATATAATTTATTCCATATCAAAATATTTCCAATATGAACATCTGCTGTGCATATAAACATGCTACTTGCATTTTGTGAAATAGTCCATGATGAACCTCAAGTCCAAAAACATATGACTTGCTCCAGCAAGTCATATATATTGTGATAAAACGCTGGCATACCTGTTTGGCTTATGAAGGAAGTGCTATATATGTGGAGATTGAGGAACTCCAGCCACAGGTGTATGGTGAACACAATCAGTTGCAATAGCTACCATTGTTGCTTTTGAATTACGATGTCTAGTGATGACATATTAAAAAGTATAAATGTCAAGAGTCATTGAGTCATGTCTGATGCTTTGCTTAAAGGTGAAGTATTTGCGCAGCCTATCTCTATGTTCAGATGTTTAATATTTATTAGATTTTTAAACGGGGAACATGAGATGATAAGGAAATGACGTAAAACAATTAAGCAAAAGCTTTTTTATTCTTGCATTTTACCCATTATAAAAGTTAATATATGCTAAACGTTTATATGTGTGTACAGCAACATAGCAACTAAAATAACCAAACTGATATTTTATGGAAAATGCGGGCAGTACATAGATTAATTTGTCTAATCTGTGTGCAAAAACCGGAGGAAAATCTGTGGCAATAGAGAGGGCAAAAGGTAATAAAAATTTAGGTATGCAGTAAATTTTTCCAACAAAAATAGTTACTGTGAGAACATAGTCTTAGGGTGTGGAATTATTTTTACACAGATACCAATGCAGAATCCATGTGAAAACCAGCACGTTGTGTTTGGTGGGAATCAGTGCCATAGTTTACACTAAACTATTGCATGAATTTTTACCATTGCAGACTTGAAATCTAAGGGCATGTTCCCATGGCAGTGGACAAATACCGGCCGTTTTTTTCCGGTTTTGCGGCAGTCCCCACGGCCCCGGGGGGGACGGCTTTTATCCGCGCTGAGCGGAGAACAGCCCAACCCCCAGCCATTGAGTTGTTCATATTCCGTCCGGAAACCGGACGGAAGAATGAACATGTTCAATGTTTTGCCGCCAGTGGGGACTGCTGCACGGGTTTTCCATAGAGCACAATTGTGCTCATTTTCGTCGGTTTTTCAGGCGGTCTGAAAAACCGCAAACTGGCTGAAAAACCGGCCGAAAACCCGTGCCATGGGTACATGCCCTAACACTGTAAAAAAAAAAAATAGACATGCAGAATCTCATCAGGTTTGGTTTGGATTTTGACTGTGGATTCCCCAGTAAATTTCTCCAAAAGAAAAATCTGTCATGTAAATGTGCAGAGGGCAACAGGAGGTTTGCTAAAGGAGAATGTTTTCATTAAAGCTTGCATGGAAGTTATCTGTGATGGGAGAGATAAGAGGAGGGAGTGGGTTGTGGGTTGTTTTAAGTCCAGTCTATGAAGTGACCAGGGCAGAAAATGAATGAGTGAACAAAGGAAGTTCGGAGAGGCGACACTGGTCAAAGTTGAGAGGCACAACCACTTTAGGGAGGACGCGGGGTTTTGCACACTGAGGTTTGGAAGGGGGAAAACAGACAAAGATTATTAAAGGATGCTGCGGCTATAACAGGGCAAAGGGAAACAGCAACTAAACTGCTACTAATCGGCTACAGAGAAGGGATGCTAAATACAGCACAAGAAAAACACAAATTAGAACAGAAGACATCACAGAAGCATGCAGACTTACGCAAGCCGTTTGTGATATATGTGTACATATATATAATTTTTTTTCAAGCATGTCAGATTGTTTAGTATAGAATGTAACAACACAGGTAGTGGATCCTCTGGACCACCGCAAGCGGTGGTAGCGGCCGCGCCACGCTAAGTAGGTCCCGGTCTTCACCAGAGCCCGCCGTAAGGCAGGATGGGCTTGCTGCGGCGGGAGTCCTACCAGGTCGCTACACCCGGCGTGACTAGCTTGCGGCGGCAGCCAAGGCGCAGCGAGGTACCGAATCGTAAGGCAAACTCGTAGTCGAAGTGAGGCCAACAGGTCAGGGCAGGCGGCGTGGTCAGGAACATAGCAAAAGGTCAGGAAACACAAACTAAACAGGCTAGTGGCACTGAAGATCCAGCAAGGACATTCCGGAAGGAGACACCTTATATAGGGTCAGCGGCCGGCAATCAACCAATTGCTGACGCGCTGGTCCTTTAAATTTTAGAGACCCAGCGCGCACGCCCTTAGGAGCGGCAGAGGAGCCGCGGGGAAGCAGGAGCGCGGTCGGGTAAGTTTAACTGTACAGGGGAGCGAGTGCGCCTGCGGCCCAACACGCAGACCGCGGCACCACTCGTCCCCGAAGCCGGGAGGACAGCAGGGACCACTCGTAACATAGAAATCCCATTTTTATATACCCTACTAAAGCAATAAGATTGATAACTTCTGTTGGGAAATCCTTTTGGCCAGAGTGGAGTAGACATGCCAAGAGCATCTCCACGTTTATGGAGTACATTTAGAATGTACACTGGGAAAGCTTCATATACATACATAGACTTATATTCTAAACATATCCAAAGCATTAAATGGTCCGACAGAGGCCAAAAGAGTGTCCTTTTTTGCTTCCGTCTGGCCAGTATTCAGCTCTATGTTGCAAAAAAAAAGCATAGAGTCGCACAGGCGCTTATGCTATTCTATACAACATCATTAAAAAACAGAACATATATATTGAAAGTATACATTTTTGTACAGTGGGACTTCATGGGTATCTGTTTACCATGTACGGTCTGATATACATTTAAATGAAAGCCAGAAACATGGTGTATACCTAGCCTTAGTTTAATGCACCTGTATTACCTTTTAGTCTGAATGAGCATTCTGTAATACTTACTTACCCCCACTTGGGTAGCACTGTAGGAATAATAAACACATTTCCAGCTTCCATAGCTAAGTTCTTAACAAGGGGACACATTGTAACTAATTGATCCAGGGACCCTCATAAAAATAAGTGTTCAGAGGACTTCCACTTTGGAATACTTTCCTATTTTTTCGTGGATGTCTTGAACGTGAACAGAACATCAAAGCTCGTTCTAGTCAGTATCTAGAATGAAGATGCAGGGTGACATCAAAGAATTCACATGGGGCATTTTTTTGGCCTATATTGCGCCAAAAAACTGCTGACACACTGTTCTATAGATGGCACAACACATTTTAATGCTATATACTCTATGCACCATACAAAGCTTTACACTCTATGCACTAAAATGTTTGCCGCATAAAACTTTCCCCTTCATACTGTTGTATTATACACTCTTCTATATCTATTTAGGACCGGTGTGTCAGTGGCAAATAAAATTGTGAATTTATAGAAGTCTCCCGCTGTCTTCAGTGTGGGCGGGGCGGCAACTCGCCGGCCCCATAGACATCCATTATCCACAGCGCGTATCCCGCCGGGATAATGTGCATGGGTAGGGGAGACGGAATCCATTGTTCTCTATGAGAACTGTGGATTACCGTAATGACTGGGACGGATTCCAGCTGTATTACAGCGCAGTACGGCGCGCAATATGGCTGGAATCCGTGCCCGAAAAAAGCCGTGTGAACGGCCCCTTAGGGTATCTTTTTTGCGTATTGCTTAAAACGTATCCAAACACATTCCCAAAGTGTGATACATGTCTGAATACGTTTTCTGGATTGCAAAAACATGCCCTATAGTTTTAGATAGGGTTTGTGATGCGTAAAGCGGATCAAGAATTGATATGGCAATTCTTTGATCGGATCCGTTAAACGCATCACAAAGACGTATGTAAAACACGTGTTTTACATTGAATCTAATATGATCACACAGGAACATTGTCAGATATGTGTTTGAGTCTGTTTTTGAGTCCGAAAAACTTACCCAAACACGTATCTAAAAAACGCAGTGTGAACATCCCCTTAGTTTGCTCAGCATATGTGATTCTTCAATATCGCTCATAACATTCATTCATGTCTAAGCCAAGAAATTGACTGTACAGTGTGGCAAAACAGTGAAAGCTGAACTCAGCATACTTATTTGATGATTCAGTAATTAGCAAAATGCACAATACACAGCTGTGTTGGCAGCTTCCTAAAATGTACAACAGGACCCATTTCTGGCTGCCATAATATGCATTCTAAAGACTAAATTACAGTACCACATATTTGCTACTGAACCAAGCTTAGATCACAATAAAACTATTTTTGTTCAATAATACTTCACAGGGTGTGGGATTGGCAGCTGTAAAATATGCCTGTGTCATGGCTATCTGAAAACAGACTCATGCTTTGTTATGCTATATGTTAGCTATATTATGGATCCATGCTTCAATTTCCATGGACTGAAGTGGGCCCATAATATACCACTATGTGGCTCCCATGAAGGTAAAATTTTTCATTCAACTGAATTCTTTAGCATAACACTGTAAGGGCTTGTTCACACGGAGTTTTCGCTTTTTAGATCCGTCTCAGGGACCGACAGGACGGACCCAGAGAGGGAAATCAAAAACAATTAGCAGTGAGATTATCACTGCGGGTTATGAGGAAGACGCAGCGGCGTTCACATGAGAGATCGCCACTGCGTGTTTCCATAGCGCAGTTCGGGTCCGTCTTTGAAAGAATTGCATGTCAATTCTTTCAAAGACGGAGTCGGGGAACACGCAGTGGCGATCTCTCATATGAACGCCGCTGCGTGTTCCTCATTGCCTGCAGTGATAATCTCACTGCTAATTGTTTAGATGTTGGGTGGGTGTCTGCTCCACTGGTTCCAGGCCAGAGTTTGGGATGGCCTTTATAAGTCAGCTAGTCAGCTAACCAGGTGGATCTGACATACAGGTTAAGGAGTTTGGCCTGAGAAATGGCTCACTGGAGATATCCAGGATCTCGCTTAAGCACTGCGTGTTGACAAGGTGTAGTGAGGGTAAACTGCACTGTATAAGCTACCCGCCCCAGACGAGCAGGAGTTTTATGTGTTTTCTGCTCTGTTTTATGTTTGGCATACGTTGAACATTGTATACCTGTTGTGCCAATAAAATGCGGGAGGATCCGTGTTGAACCCAAAAGCAACCTGTATGCATGTCTATTGACATTGGACTGCGATCGTGAGAGCAGCGCCCGCTTACAATACGTTAACTGCCTTTAAGTCTAGGAATTGTTTAGTACATATAGTAAAAGTTGATGGAGCTTTATGTCAGTGGTGTTGCCATTCCTGACACTCAGAGGCTTAACCTGAAGCTCCTGGACCCTAGTGCAAAAAGTGAGATGGGGTCCCTCAGCTACCATGTGTTTTTTACAATACTTGTGTCTAGGGCCGCCATCAGAAATAACAGGGCCCCATACAGCAAAATAATCTGGGCCTCCCTATACCTCCAGCCCCAATTTTTTTGTTAGATGAACAAAAAAAATTTCAGATGCACTATTGTTTTTGGGTTTAGGTTTTATTGGACTTTAAACCATACAGTTCAATTGACAGGTTATCTCTATTCTGCGGCGTTCGTATAGAAGAGCCACTAGGGAGGTGCTAGAAAACTGAGGAGTCTGAGATGCTTTTGTAGTAAATACTGCAGAGACAAGTCGTCTTAGTGGTCTAAACCGAATGGAGAAGAAAAAGGAAAGTGAATGACTCCCATCAGAGAAGACTTCAACTGTCACTGGATGTGAGTCACTTATATGTCTGCAAAGCACCTGTTTACAACTGGCACCTACTACTATGTGGCCACTGTATGTTGGGAATAGTAGTAGCATAATGGTTTATATTCAGGAACAATATGACAGTACTATTCAGTAACCATGTGCTGGTGGAATGTGGTCATAATGTTGTAGTATTAATCAGTCATCAGGTGATGGTGAAATGTGATCGTGATGTGACAATATTATTTGGTCTTTGTATGGCAGTATTATTGATAATATTGGTCTTGGCATACTGGTTTGTGCATTAACAGAATGGTGATAATATTTGCTGCTTAAATAGTGGTATTTTGTGTTAACTGTATGACCATTATTTAGAGGTGTCATCCATAGAACATTTGTCTTTATAGTTATTTGCATGTATTTTTGTTTAAGCAATATATTATTTTATATAAATACATCCTAATAAACCTTAGTAACAGTGCTCTTGTGTTAGTGCAATTGTAATTTTTTTCTTATTCCAAGTAGCTAGGAAGGGCACAGGCGGGGTGCTTCAGGTAAGGGCCAGGGACTAAAAAACTTTTTGGGGGGGTGCCGGGGAAGCCAGTAGCCATCCTCTCATACGGCACCAAAATACCTTGTCCTGGTTCTGGCTGGGGGGGAAGCGGTGTTATACACAATTTAAGTGTAGTGACAGAAAGCATTGGTGGCGCAGTGTGCGGCTTGTATCAGCAGCGAGTAGACTTCTCTGTCTGTCTCTGTTGGCAGGGAAATACACACAAGTCGAGATGTGCCCATGCATTGATGTGTGAAGTGTTCTCTCTGCACTGTACTCAGTGCAGAGGTAACGCTGATTCTGTAAGCTGCTGTCTTGTCCTTGACCATTGCCATGCCGTATTTCAGTCCACAACAAATGGCCTCTTTGCAATTATCTTGGTATGTAAGGTAACACAGTTTTAATGTTAAAAACATACAACCATGTGCGTTGAATTCTGCATGCAAATCCAATTTCAATCCACATCTCTTTGATTGGGATCTAATTGATTGGGATGGGAAATTCATATGTTAATGAGGATGGAATAGAAATATTCAAAGAAAAGAAGTGACATGTTATTTCTTTGATGCGGAATCTGCTTGGATTCTGCATTGGCAAGCCGAAACATGCAGAAATTCAACACATGAAATTCAACACTATGGGCCACATGTAAGAAATGGTTTGGGTCTAAAACTCACTTTTTTCCCCATAGGTTTCTATGGGGAAAAAAGTTGGTTTTAGACCAAACCATTTCATACATGTGGCCCATTACAGTCCATGTCTTAAATCTGCACAAAAGGATTTAGATGCAAATTTTCCACTTTGGCTTTTACGTGCTGCCACCTGAATATTCAGACAAGCTGTAAGCTGGCTTCTGCAGCAGAAAATTTTCACAGGTTAATGTGCAACAGCAAATTTGCACCAAACTGTGTGGATTTGCCACTGTTGATTTTTTGTGTGGATTATATAAATTTAAAAAAAACTTTCCTGTGTGCCCCGCAATGCTTTGTTGCAAATTTTGACTTCTCTATTGAGGTTATTTGGGAAAATCCACTGAAAATCAGTAGCTTTTCCTTGACCTAAATAAAAATACTGCAAATTTAACATCCACATCATAGATCAAAGTTCCATGCAATTTTCATCAACAGTGCTGCTACTGTAATTTTCTGCAGATTTTTTACACATAAAACTGCTGTAGAAAACCCATAGCTTATACGACCCATGTCTAAGCACCCTTACAAATACAATGCATTTCTTATTATTTACCACAAAAAGAACCAAAGGACAAGTCTTCATGAATAAGAAAAACAGATCATATTTTGCTTTCAAGAGGCCTGCCCTAAATGTAACCTGCACTTTGATAAATTAAGGTATTTCTGCTGATCCCAACTAACATGTCAGCTTTGATTGCCATAGAGAATTAAAGGGAGTTACTGATGCAAGAAGGAACACGGTCATGAGGAAAAATATTGAGCAACCTGTACAAAATACAATCCATTAAGTGTGTCCTTAGTTTTTAATCATTATATACGTTTCTATTTGCAATCATGTGAATACTGATTGAAAAGATAACGTGAAATGTACTTTATCGAACTCATTTCCATAGCCTTCTTCGATCTGCAGCGTAATGTCGTCTGGGGATCCATCATATTTCCATACTCTCAATTAAAATTCTCTTAGGATTTTTATATATTGGCATTTATTCATCAATCAGTTTAATATATCATATTTCATTTTTAAACAGCCAAAGTTAAAAAAGATCTCATGAGAACCACAGCAATTATAAGTATCTCCAGTGCCGCTGATTCATTTACATTTGAAATTGAAATGAAGACATTTGGAGTTTGCTGGATCACATCCTCCATACCATGAATGAATTCAAGAGTAGCTCTTCTGTATCTGTATTTTAAATGACTGCATATGTAGAAGGAAAATATACCGGGGAGCAGAGGGCTCTTAAGTAGAAAATCATCCTCAGCATTGTTCGGTAAGGATAGTATACTGACACTTGAAATGTATTTATACGGTTAAAATCCCAATATTTTTAAAAGGAATATTCATGTTTTAACACTTTTTCATTTTTATGCCCAAACCTCCATGCTGATTAATTTCATAATATAGCTTTATAGTGGTTAGCTATGCAAAAAAAGGCGTTAATCCAATACAGCGGTATTAGGCATTTTTATAAAGCTGAATAGGTGATAAATGCTAAAGAAGTGGATTGTCCAACCCCAGAGACTCCGCCATTTTTAGTTCCCTATGAATCCATCTACAAAAACATAGCTAGGTAATGTTTGAATGGAATGGTGGTCAAGCATGCTTTCTCCCCTCCACTCAAAAGCACAACATTCGGCTATTTTTATCAGCTGCAATCTTTTGGCTGCAGAAACCAGGGGTCCCTATTCCTGTTCTCATAATGGTTAGGGGTCCAGTGTACTGGTGAAAAATTCTGTAAACAAGAATACCCCCTTAAATAATGAAATCCTTGCTTTATCTGCTACTTGGGGACCTTTGGAACTTTACTTGCTGTTGACAAATAACATTCAAGTGGTGGCTGTTTAACTCTGCACAAATATTCTGGAGCGTCTGTGCAGAGATTGTAGCTTCTTTTGGGGCGCATTTCGCCGTGTATTTCATGGCGTACTGCGCTCTAATACGAGCGAAATGTGCCCCATCATTACGATAATCCATAGTTTTCATAGAGAACTATGGAATATGCCTCCTCTCCCCGCTCGTACAATACGATCGTATTGTACGTGCGGGGAGATAAGTGGCATGTCGAAAGTGAAGGGCTCCGTCCCTGCCTACCCACTGGCTTTGTTACCCTACTCTGCAATATGCTTGCGGCCACCTATATGGTGCATGTGCATGAGTGCTTTCTAATTTAAATGGCCAGTGCGTGACATCCAGCTTTCTGAAGAAACCAACAGTGTTCGGCCTGGGATTTCATTGGGACACCTCCCCCTTCCTGATTTGCCAGTTATTGGTGTTTCTTCAGTGTTCTTCATCATCTTTCCCAGTTGTTTTACATGTTATCCAGTTTTGAACTTTGGCTTCATTTTCTGACTACTCTCATGTGTGCAACCTGCCTTGACCATCTGCTTAGTTTTGCTGATTCCGCTAGAGCACCGCCTGTCCTGACTGCTTGCCTGTACCCTGACTTCATCTCTGCCTTGTAACGGACACCGTAGTCTCACCCTGGTTTACCCTGCCTAAGCAGGGCAACCTCCCTGAAAAACAGCAACCCCGCACTGTACCTAGTCAAATGTGTGCCAAACAGACAGAAGACAAAACATACGACAAACAAGAAACATACACCACCGATAATAAATAAAGGTAAGTAGTTGCTAGGTGGTCGAGTCAAACCAACGAGAAAGTTGATATCGCGTCCCAATTAGACTGAACGGGAGGGAGTACACCAGAAAGAATAGCCAAAATCCAAGAACCAGCAAAACAACACAACAGAGCAAACAGACAGCAAGGACACAAAAGCAATCACCAGCAGAGACTGGCAGACAGGAAGCGGTTTAAATCCCCCACCCCAGCCAGGGATTGGCTCAAGTGCTTAACCCATTAAGCACCAATCCGTACCCTGGCTGAGACTGCAACAAAATCCTTAAGGGGCCTGTAGTGCAGTCCTGACATACCTGCTCCTCAGTACTTTGTAGGCACCTCGGCTGTTACTGCGAGTGATTGTGACCTGGGAGTTCCCCGCAGCGAAGACCAAGCTCCATTGCATTGAGTTGAAGGTGACAACTGGGGGCCTCCAAAGACTTGTCCCTGACGTCAACTTCTCTTGGTCTACCTGAGGATCAACGTGATCTTACCTTGTGACGTAAGCAATGCTTTCTGACTTTCTTCATTATCTAAATGAAAATCAAGATAATTTTAAATAATTTCTTTCATTATGATTCTATATCTATTCCTTTTCTAGATCAAGGTAAAATAGAGACAACCTACATCAGGCAATACCTTGTTATCACATCTACACCATAAAAAATTGCTGATAGGAGGAATTTGTTCAGGCAAATGCGCCACGTTCTTTCAGGACTCAACCTATTATAACAAGGAATCAAATAAAATTTAGGTTAGGTTATTACAACAAGAATGTCTTAGGCCTCATTCACACGGCTTATTTGTCCGCGGATTGGCGCCGTACTCCGCGCCGGATTTGCGCTGCTGTACGGCGCAAATCCGTCGGAGTAATTCGGTAATCACAGGCTCTCATAGAGAACAGTGGATTCGTCGCTCACTCCCCGCTCGGCGAATCCGCTGCCGGGGTGAGACAAGTGACATGCACACTATAATACGCGGGCGTACGCGCCGTAGATAAGGACAGGGTCTATGGGGCCAGGGGAGTCGGCGCCTCCGCCGCGCTCCGGCCCCGTCCCCGTCCCGCCATAATTCCACGCAGGATTTGGCGAGCGCAATCCGGCTCAGACAATCCGCGCCTGTGAATAAGCCTCGTCGTGGAACACGGCCTTAAAACCCATTTACAAAGAGCTAAAAATATAGTTAACTGTAAAAAAACAGGAACATTTATTTTACACAAGGAATAAAGATCAAAACAGTCAGAATTAAATTACAACCTTTACTCCTTTATAGTGAAGACTTTAATAAAAATGGCATTATTCAGAAATGTATTCCAATTTGTGTCAAGATCCCATCATAGATAACATTCTAAATATGAATATACAGTATCTCACAAAAGGCAGTACACCCTCACATTTTTGTAAATATTGCATTATATCTTTTCATGGGACAACACTGAAGAAGATGACACTTTCACAAATGGAAAGTTGTCTCGTGTACTGAGTGGTCTTACCAGTATATTTCCATGGCCAGTAAGTAACAAACTAAGTCCCGGCATGACCACCGCAAATAATACTAGTCACTCTGATGATCAGCGCTCCCCTGTGAAATACTGATATTTTAAACTGAAGTTGTGGTGCTCAGTGAAAACAGATTGTCCAATCAACAATGAAGGTAGGTAGAGAGTAATCCACGGCACTCACCATGTCATAAAACATTCTTCCTTTATTGTAGCTTCTTACAGCATGTGGAGGGACAGAACAAACAAACATGTCCTTAGAAACGAACAGCAACGGCCGTTTTGCGCTACTCGCATCTTCCTCCTTGAGATCATCAATGGGAAACCACGTCACTACATTCTTATGTTCCCCTGATACACTGGTCACATAACCAAATCTATATACAATGTAACAAACATCTAAATTCAAAAAATCAAATATAAAATACATATAATACTGATACAAGGATACAACATTACAAAACTGTTACAAAAAAGTAGATTATGGTCATTTAACCCCAACCTCCGTAATGCATCAGTTCTTTCTAATCCATTTCAGATTCCGATTGTAATAAACGTGTATGACGATCCATACCACTCTGCGGTGTAAAAATAGGCTGAATCCCGGCAAAGAGAACCAATCTAAGGGATGAGTTAGGAGTTGTATTGGACAACCGAGGAATACCTGGTTGGATAAAGGGATACCTCAGGGTAATAATAAATGTGAAAGATGTTTGTTTGTAAGTACATATGGGAAAAATATGTATGAACCCATTTATTTGGAAATCAGGAGAGTGTAAGATTTTTAGGGCCAAACTATTTATAACGTGTAGATCAGATTTTGTAGTATACGCTATGTGGTGTCCTTGTAGATTTTTTTACATTGGAAAAACCATTAGACCATTATTTGTACGGATTAGAGAGCATTTTTATTCATTGAGGAACGGGAAGGGAGCACCCCGTTTCATTGACCACATGAAGGAGGTACATGGGAATGACATCTCGGGGGTTCTCTTTGCCGGCATCCAGTGTTTTTTTACACCGCAGAGTGTATGCGTCTGCAATGATTACCGGAGGTACCAATCAGTGTGTCTCTGCAGCATCTCGCAGCGACAAGTATATTTGGGTTCATCTAGCCATTCAGCCGTCTGCACGCAGGAAGTACTAGGCGGCGCATCCTCAGTAAACAATAGCGAATTACTTCCGCCCTCAGTGTGTAGCAGCAGGCAGCTACTGCATCTGCGCTTGAAATCCATCAATCAACGGGGAGCCACTATACTCCCTCACGAATCAGGAAAGCGCGCCTGTGTGTTAGTTACAAGAGTCTTACTTCTGTCCTCTATCACAAGGATATTCGCGCATGTGCGATCTAGTCATCAGGCTATGACTATATGTGCCTAAAACACATTACAAAGGTAACCTAGAGAAGGAGCATTCGCCTAAAACAGCGTTGGTATTGAAATCCATTACTCCAATAGTGATTAAACCGAGTGACAAGGGGGTGACTATAGTGATTCAGGATAAATCTGATTACGTATTGATGGTTAAAAAGATACTTGAAGATAGACAGACTTATGAGATCCGTTCTAAGGGCCCTACTAATAACTATCTGAATGAGTTACAAGATATATGGCAGAAAGCAGTACAAGACCATTTAAAGTTATATATTACATTATAGTCTTGAGAGAAAGGAATGGAGTTTAAGCTTGCCTATGGGAAATATGTTTCTAACTTTTTGGGCGGGAGTCCAACAAGCTTAAAATTTTGCAGCCACTGGAATCCTCTTCCATTCCCATGAGACACACGGAACTGATGGGGCTAGAAACCTTTCTCCTTTACCTTCTGTTTGAGGATGCCCCACAGATGCCTGGGTTTAGATCTGAAGACTGCTTGGCGTCCCCGCACTTTACCTAAACACTCCACCGATGGGGGGAAAAACCCCTCGCAGCATCAATAACTAAAGACCATGATTTTTTGGGGCCCTACAGCTTAATTTGAAACCATTGGCGTGTTCCCAAAAGAGAAAATGCCCGATTTTCATGAAAAATTTGGCTTTAATTTTGAAAAAATCCTACCCTGCCAAAAAAGAAACAAATAGGTCAAACTCTTCAATTTGTGGCGTTTTTTTTTCAGAAACAACCCTTTAGCCCAGACTTTTTTTGTCACAGAATGAAGCAGGTTGATAATGTGCGTTGTTTTTTCAATATTACAACAGCCATGGGGCAGGCAGCTCCTTTTCCTGAGACAAACCTGAGAGTACTGCAGAAATGTAATTGAGTTCAAAGGATAAATTGGCTTCATGTTTCAAATCAACTTGTCGTCTTGTTCTCACCAGCAAGGTGTGGGAGTCAGAAAAGATTGTGTTTTTATTAAGCAGAACTATTATTACTTCCTACACACATATGCCCAACCTGACTTCATATTCCTCCAGTATTTTGTGTCACTGGTAATCAACATGTGGATGTCAGGCAGCGTCTGACAAGTTAACACTTCTTCACATTTCAGATAGAACTTTCCATGATTTCTGTGACATTTTAAAGTCGTTGTTTTCCATAGATTCTTTCAAAAGATGTTAAAATAATTTTCTGTATGAAATGTACACAAAAAATAATTTTTAAAGGACGGGTTCACACGGGGAGGTTTTAGTGAAATGTTTACATCCGTATTCATAGCCCAATACAAGTTGTGGTTTAGAACTATATAAAAAGCTGCCTTTGAAAACACGTATAATCCGCATAGGTAGCATATGTTCAAAAAATGTGTTTGTCGTGTTAGGGTATGTTCACATAATGTACTGCGGGAGCCCGCTGGCCCCATTGACATTCATTACTCGCAGTGCCTATTCGCCGCAAGTAATTGACATGTCACTTATCTTCCCGAGCGTACAATACGATCGTATTGTACGAGCCGGGAGAGGCGGCGTAATCCATAGTTCTCTATGAGAACTATGGATTATCGTAATTTCGGCTCGCATCTTGCCCGTATTAGAGCGCAAATACACGGCGAAATGCGCGCCGAACTTACCCCTTGTGAACATACCCTAAAAATCCGCATTGGCCATCAATCACATCACAAAAACTCTGGCATACGTAGTAGAAGTACACACCGTTTCCAAATGCATGTTTGTAATATGTTTTTTAATTGCATGCATATGACTTCACCCTCACAGGACCTTCAAATGGTGTATTTGTGGCACATACATTTGTGCACCAAAAAACAGATTCATTGTGTCCTTGAAATTATGCTTTTGCTAGCATGTAATTTCAATGCGAAAAAAGAGGCATGTATGGGAATAAGATCAATTAGTGCACATGATGTAATTTTTTAAGCATCATTTGATGTATTGTGCAACGCATACAAAAAAACTTGAGTGCATGTCAATTCTTTGTACATGTAATTTTGCAATGAAGTCAATTCTGCAAGTATTGTATTGGCGTTTATTTTGATGTGTATTTTGGCACGTAATGCATCACATACAATTCAGCTCCTTGCACTGAAAAAATGCATGAAAATGTGCATCAAGAATATGTGGCAAAAATGCACAAATGAAAGCATGAAATGAAGAAAACATGTAAGAATGCATGAAATATACACATAAAATACATGTCTCTCCAGTATACGTGTGTATTTCAGTCTAGAATTTTACATCCTGTGAACATAGTATTAAAGTAAAGAAATTTCTGTGTCTGTCACACACAATAAAATATATATGATTATGTATAAAATATATATATATATATATATAATATATATATATATATATATATATATATATATATTATATATATATAATATGAATGTTAATAGTTTGTCCGGATACAGTAGAGGGACCCTTGCTCTCCACTATCTCATCATAAAGCTAAAATATAAAATGCTCTAGGACTATAGACACATGGGGCCACATGCATGAAATTTGGCGTTATTGCGCATTATACTGGCATAGAATGTGCCTGATTTATTAACCCGCTCTACAGCGGGTCATAAATCAGGCGCATTCTAGTGCTAGGGCGACATTTCTGGATCAGGTATACCACTTTGAAAGTGGTATACCTGTTCCAGCTGTAATGCACCTAGAAATGTCGTAGCAAAGCTATAAATATGTAGCTTTGCTATGGTTCTAGTGCCCCCCGCTGCGACTGATATCGGGCTGAAAAGACACCAGATATCTAGTGTACCGTTCATACATGTCGCCCGAAATTCTTACCAGATGTTGGCAACAACCCATCTAATCCACACAGGCAAAACAATCGAAACATAGATGTCCATAAATTATCTCATGTAATAATGAGAAATGACACAGGAAAAAAGTATTGAACACACAAACTGGAATTTATTTAATACTTGGATGCTAGCATGCATTGCTCAGGTTGGATTTTGGCCCATTCTTCCACACAAACACTCTTCAGATCCTGAAGGTTCCGATGACTCCTTCAACGAACTCTGAACTTTACTTCCTTCTATAGATTTTCTATTAGACTCAGGTCATGTGATGGACTAGGTCATTCTAGCAGCTTTATTCTCTCTATCTGAAACCAATTGAGAGTTTCCTTGGCGGTGTGTCTAGGATTATTGTCTTGCTGAAATGTCCACCCTCATTTCATCTTCATCATCCTGGTAGATAACAGCATATTTGTATAAAGAATGTCTCGGTACATTTGTCCATTCATCCTTCCTTCAATTATATGAAGTTTGCCACTGCCGAATGCTGCAAAACAGCCCCCCACTCTGATGTTCCCAGCTCCAAACTTCACTGTATGGTGTTTTTGGTGTGACATGCAGTGCCTTTTGGCCTCCAAAAATGTGTATTATGGCAATTTTGGTCTCATCTGACCAGATTATATTCTCCCAAAATTTCACGGGCTTGTCTAAATGTTGTTGAGCAACCTTGAATAAGGTTTTTGTTTAACAATAGAGTTTTGCATGGTGAACGGCATGCAGTGTCAGGGCAAGCTGTCTCAAGCAGACCTGCAAAAAGGCC